>JAKZAN010000193.1:0-72497 GCA_023053545.1 Lepidurus packardi
CCCCAACCCCAACCCCAACCCCAACCCCAACCCCAACCCCAACCCCCAACCCCAACCCCAACCCCAACCCCAACCCCAACCCCAACCCCAACCCCAACCCCAACCCCAACCCCAACCCCAACCCCAACCCCAACCCCAACCCCAACCCCAACCCCAACCCCAACCCCAACCCCAACCCCAACCCCAACCCCAACCCCAACCCCAACCCCAACCCCTCCTTCTCGAACACAACCCTGCAGTCATTCGTCTCCAGCATCGACAACAAAAACAAGAAGATAAGTTGATAAAATTAACTACAAAGTATCAAAGTAGTGATAGTAGTAGAATACAATTAAACTAAATCATATTTGTGAAATAGGATGAACAAGAAGATTGTGGAGAACATCCAGCAGCAGTCCAAGAGACTCATCGAGCAGTTGAATGACCTGGAGGAGCTCAAGCACGAACTCACTCCTGAGGAGTACTCAGACATGAAGAAGGAGACAGTGGAGTCTCTCCAGACATTCCAGAAGTCACTCGCAGCCATGGAGAGCGGCCAGCTCTCCCTCAATACTGATCTTGAGAACGAGAAAATGGTACCGTTCCTCTCCCTTCTAAAGTGTTCTAATAACAATACAGAAATTGGCAGCCGCTATCAAGAAAAGCTTGAACAAAGACGAGATCCAGAAATACTTCACAGAGGTTGAAGTGGGTTCTATACGCACCAAGATCAAACAGGTCGAAACCGAGTACAATCTAAAGAAAATCGACCAGAAGCAGTTCGTCGCCCTGAAGAACCAGTTCATACACCAGATTAAATCCTTCGGGGCTGAACTAACTAAGGACGAAGTAGAGTTCATCGACCGTTCTGGGCAGTTCATGAAGGACACACAGGGCCAAGGTGCGAAGGGCGAGAACGAGTACATGTCTGCAGCACAGAAGTAGATCAATAAAAATCTCAACTGATTGATTCGCAAAACACTCCTAATCATGGTAGGAAACAGTCGGAGCTGTGCTTGTATATGTGTAGGCAATATAAATACGAATTTTAGATATCACTGGAATAGAGGAATAAAGCCTGTCTACTTTGTGACTCATACTTTCTATGAATTCTTCACAAAAAACAAGGGCTTTATTCATTTTCGGTGGGTAGCTTTGGATGGTGTATTGCTTGAAGGGTATCTGCTGGAGTCCAGGAAGTACTGGGAGAGGGCCACGCGGATATCGTCTGGCTGTTTCCTGACCACATGAAGCAGGACTTTGAGCACTTCCAAAAGTGCAGAATCCTTGGGGTCTTCGTACCATGCTTTTATCTAGATTCCATTGTCAGGCTGTTGCCGGAAATTCTCCTTCAGGTTATCTACTATTATCACTTTCTTCAGGTCTCGCCCTAATCGTGACAGATCCTTTATGAACCCATTCTTTACCTGGATGGCGTGATATCTGTAAAGTTTGAAGGAGATGCCTTTTAAGTGGCTGACAACCCAATCAGCGTAGTCAGGCATACCACAAGTGAAAATACCAACTTCATAGTGCTGGCTCACTTCATTCAAGAACTCCTGGCAGTAGGGCCGAGTTTTAAAGGCTCCGAATCTGTCATACTCTCTATAGTGTACCAAAGTCTCATCTAGGTCGAGGACGAGTGTATAAGGTTTTGAGGGATTGTCGTGTAGATATGGACTGGGAGAAGTAGACAAGAAGCCTACGGTACAGGTAGGATCTTCTTGCTGCAGGAGTGCCAGATGGTGGGCATAGAGTTCCAGAGTTTTATAGAATGTCATGTTGATGCTGATATTCTTGCACTATTTGGCGTATGTTTCGACGAAAGTGTAGATATCACGCGTGTGCTTGAGCGTATTGAGTATCCTTTTGAGGAGTGACACATTATCCCTGAACAACCTTTCTTTGAGGGTTTTAGGACCTTCTTTGACCAAGAGCTTCATTTTTTAAACGACGAGAACGTTGGTTTGTTTCTAGTGTTTGGCGATCTGGTTGAAGAGATTGAGGTAAGTGTCACGCACGATCCCCAAAATGAGTCTGAGCTGCGGGTGCTCGAACCGATACTTCCTGCGCAGAATGGCCTCAACTATGAGCAACACTGCGATCCTCTCCAAGAAGACAAACTGCTGGACCTGTTTGGAGTGTACCTTGCTTAGGAATAGATTGTCTAGCTGCGAAATATCTGCGTGTTCGTCATCGAGCACATACTTTCTGATGGAGTCTAGGATGGAGGCCTCCTTGTCGTCTGCTTTGAGTTTCGTGTTGATTTCCTCGAAGGCTGCGTAATGCACCACCAACTCTTCCAACTGGGGGTAGTTGCAATCGATTTCGGCAGGTTATAGTTGTAATTCTTAGAATGAAATTACCACGCTGGGAGTAGTACTCGTCTATTACTTTAAAGTCTTGTTTAACTGGTTTCGAGTTGTTATAAGGTTATGGGTATTCCTGAGTTCGTTCGGCTGTTTGCCGACTTCACCATATAGTCTTTTAATGGGTCTGTTCTTGTTCAAGATGCTCGGGGTACTTATTTTGAAGGATCTGTCTTGTGGGTTCAGATCCATGGCTCTCTGCTTCTAGACAGACTTGTAAAGCCTGACTTCCGAAGGATTATATGTTCTGCCTTTTTCATAGTATTGGTGAGGGCTGAGATTTTCATTATCGCTATCGGTGTTGGGACGGTTATCCATCTTATCTAAGCTGAAGTGTGGGTTGTTTGCGCGGGTAAGACCAGGAGTGCGCTTGGGAAGTATGTCAACTTGCATCTAACGTGAGATTTTCTGGTAAATAGCCTGGAAAGAAGAGGAGGGAACATATGGTTATTATTGAGCCTCAGGCAAGTGTTCAGAGTCGTCTGCAGGGTCCTTGCCCTTGAGGCGGATGCGGTTGAGTAGGTTACGTTTTTTGAGGTAGGCGTTCTTCATGTAATAGGCATCAACGGAGCTATAATAAAAGTGGAGGACTAATGATTCATTAGCCTAGCACACATACCTCCTTCGGCGGTCACGACAATAATATAAGTAGTAGACGCAGCCTAATCAGTTAATAGAACTCAACGAAGTAAAAAATTATCAATACGCCCATTCTCCTATGTTCTTCAATCTTCCTGATGACTTCGCTCATTGTTACTCAGTGATGTCTCGTGTTTCAACTTTATGTGTTTGTTCAGAGACCCTTCCGAGCCGTACGCCTTACCACAGTGCTCGGCCTTGCAGATGTAGTGTCTTGCGATTTCGCTGGCCACTCGGCGTGGGCGTCGCTGTTGAAGACTGCGACTGCCTTCCCCGGGCTATTGGGAACCCTGTTATTTGTAGGAAGTGAGGGAGTCCGGAGACTGGCAGGAGTCGGGGGCTCTGTGTTGTAGAGACTCATTGTTTAGGGTTGTATTTTGAAGCAAAATTTTAAGTCTCATATTTTCGGCTTGGATGGATTGGATCTAGCAATATGAGTAAACAGCGAGGGAGGGTTGGAATTAGGGGAGGTGAAACAAGGAAAGAGAGACATATAACAGGGTCGGCACGGGGAGAGTCGGCGCCAGAATATGAATTTTAAAAAGAGGGTACCTACTCGGAAAGCGACAAGTTCGAAATGTAGAGTCTGCAGTACTCCATGTAGAAATTGTAGTTGGGGTGTTTCTGCGGGTACTTGTTCAGCATCTTCTCGAACTCTTTCTACATATACCCCTTCTCTCCCGAAGGGACCATGATGGGCTTGGGAGTCATTGCGAGTGCTTCGGTGGGGACTGGGACTACAGGAGGTGGGGGCGTTGACGCAGAGGCTTCTTCTTCTTCGAGATTGACTATTTTGGAGGTGTGAGAGTTGTGGGGTTCTGCTGAGTCACTATTGGGGTGCATAGAGTCCTCCTCTTCTTGCATAAGAGATGTGATGACGATAAGGAAAGATTATAGGATTATAGACACTCCAACTATTTTATCACTAAAAATCAAAAGGAGGCGAGGCAGACGATGATGGCAGCGACGACGTCAAACAATAAAAAAAATAAAAAACCCAAATCTAACCAAACAACAACAAATAGTACATAGAACTACCCAATGAGCAAAGGAGGAAAAGTAGTAGCCACAGCAATCCTGTCTCTCTCAGTCGCAGGCAGTTACTTCTTCTACCGCTGGCAGAAGAACAGACAGATCTAGCTGCAACAATCCTAGCTTCTAAAGATGCCTTTCAAGGTCCCTGAAATCTAATAAGACCTGATCGACTTGGCCCTCAAAGAAATCGACAATATAATGAGCAACCTGCCCCTGCACCAGCAGCCTGAAACAATCAAACTGATCTACCGCAAGTCAGTCGAAATCATCACTCCAATCTACGTCCAAATGACCCTCTTCTATCGCAAGCGTAACCTTCTTCCTTGTTCATTATGAATGAAATTGTCTAGAAAGGAGAAGCACCAATAATAATGACGAATACGTACGCTCCATCATCGAATACCAGTAGAAGGTGAGCGAGCTCAAGAAGAAGGGCCTGAACGAAGTACTCGCTCAGCTCAATATCTCTGAAGATATCTGGAGCCGAGAGGTGATGGCGTGGGGTCAGGCAGAGAATTCTGAGGAAGACGAGTGGGGATATCTCATCACGGCAGCACACCAAGAAATGGAAGCCAGTATGCAACCCAAAGTCAAAGCTGCAAAGAGCATCAAGGAAATAGTCAAATGCCATCTAGACTTCCTCAAAGGCTTTAGTATCGAAGAGTATCACTTGCAGGATGTACCCAAAGAGGATCTAGTGCTGATCATTAACAATATAGTGGAGGATGTGCTTTACAAAAAATTCGGAGTGGAGCAGGAAGATGTGGATAAGCTTGTATAGTAATTGGCTGAAGACCAGCGTGAAGAGTTGGAAAAAGATTTCTAGACCATCCATGACCTGACCGCAGGGCTACTCATGGACGAAGAATCTGAACAAGGCTCAGACGGCGAAGCAGACCAACCCCCAGCAATCCAATGATGCCATTTAGATATTATGAAATCGGGTTTAATTTATTCAATAATACCCCAGACAAGCATAGGTTACTTATTTTTTAGAAGATAGACTGATTGGTATAGATTAGGATCAGGCCTGAATAGATTTGGTAGATATAAAACTGATCTGGTAGGAGTCGCTCTGTTCTACCTCTTCCTCTTTGATTAGAGTCAGGTCTTCCAGCTGGTTCAGAAGGAATCGCTCCGTCTATAGCTTCGATGCGCTCGAGATGCCATTACACTGATTTCCTAGCCTACCGTTTTGGATTTGCTCGAGCTGCGATGGATTCGGGTAAATCTGTGAGACTAGATTGATGCTGTGTTCTTCCCATGCTTCGGGTTCTGGGGTCTGGACAGTATGGAGTTCCTGGTTCCAGTATTCGAGATTCTTCTTCTTCTTTTCTTGCTCGAGGACATATGTTGAGGGTGGGGCTACATCTGATTACTTCTTGTATCCTTATCGCTTGTTGTTTTTCTTCTTGTTAGGACTCGGGAGATTCATTGTGTTTCGGTTTTAGGTTTTGCCTATGGACTTCTTCTTCTCAGGTTCGGCCTATCCTGTAGGACTCATGAATTAGTTTAGGAAGTCGAAGTTGGATTTTCGTCCAAAACTCTTAAGTGAGGCTTGCTGACTGGGTATTTTCCTAAATTGATCGATGGGTGGCACCTGGAATACTTTCTAATCCTTTTTACTGGGTACATCAGTGACTCTCTCCGTCTTGCTGAGCTTTTTGGGATTAGCAAAAGACTATTTGGCAGTTTGTTTGGGAGACTAAGCATAGAATCCTTCCAGCAACGATGACCTTGCTTCTTTAAACTGTTCCTTGCTAAATGTCATCCTGTTCATTATGTTTTCAGGCTGTTAGTGGATGTCCCGCTTGACCATCGACAAGTATTGCTCACGAGGTACGAATATAGGTTCAGGATCTTACTTCGGCACAGTCACAACAGGAGGGGGTTTATTCTTGAGCAGCTTCGAATACTTTAGATCGCTTAGATTGATTGTTTAGTCTTTGCTCAGAGAAAAGTCTTGGTCCTGGATGGAGTCATCGTGAGATAGCAGCGAGGAGGTCAGGCACAGCTTAGAAGAACTGAGGGGCTGTGAAGTTGGTCCCTTAACCTCAAATACAGGCTGTGAGGGAATTGCCCTGAGCAGCTCTTGAGGAAGTACGATTTCCTCATCAACATCGGCGATGCTAATTTCTCCATTAGCCCTTCCCTTTCGTCTAATAAGATGTGGGAAGTATCTCTCAGCCTAGGAGTCACTGTCATCAGGCAATAAAGGCCCCGACAAGTAAATGAATGCTTCCGAACTAGACTTGATCGTGCTGGGCTGGTAGATGCTCGACTCATCTGAAAAGTTGACTCTGGCTTCTCTTCTCGTGGAGATTGCTGAGGCGAAATTGTCTATATTTATGTGAGGGTTGGGTGTGTGGGGGCGAGAACTATAGCCTTGGTACAGAGAAATGTTGTTGTTCTCTTGAGGATATACAGGTCTGATGCGGGTAGGTTCGGCAGGTCTATTGATTGGTTGAGTGCTGAAGTATCCAGCTCCTGACTGTTCAGGACTCATAAGATCCGACCCATACTTCAAGACTGGTGGAATCTGGGCCGAAATAGGGCCTTGGAACTGGGGGGCCTGAGTCTTGGAAAAATGTTTAATCTCCTGTTCTTTCTTAAACCACACATATTCAGACTCAGCAAACAGTTACTGATCGTCTTCTTTATTTTAACTATGCACGCTCGAGGACGAATGATTGGACTTGGTGGTATTGGAGTACTTAGCCTGGAACTATTTGGCTTTAAGCTCCAGTTCCTTCTCATACATAGTTCTGGCGTGTTCATTGAGTTGCTGGTTCTGCTCCAAAACCATCTCCATCATACGCATCTACTTTTCCTTGAGCTCCAGAATGAACTGTTGGAGAAGCTGATTGTTGCTGTTGCTCATGTCGGTTTGCTGGGTATGGACCTGCTGGGCGTGCTGTTCCAGCATCTGCCTTGAACTGAAGTTGTCCATTTTGCACAAAGGACAGTAATACCGTTCCTCAGTCTGGTGCTGATTTGCCTTAGCGTTTATACGTCCATCCCTATCAGGACTGCGTGGCTGTCTGGTGTTTTGCTTTTTAACCTTGATCTTCTCCTTCATCTTCTTGATGACTTCGACCTTAACCTTTACTTCTTGCTTTTTGCTGTCTATTTGTGCCTTGCTGTGTAAGAGTCCATACTCCATCTGGTCTGCTTTTGTGACTAATGCTGCTTTCTGTATAATCTTTTCTTCAAGTTGCTGCTGCAGCTATCCCATCTGATTTGGGTGGTTGACGAGGTTGTTTTGGACGAGCTGGAGAAGTTTGACTATGTATCCACGGGGGAGACGTGCGAAGAGCTCAGGAGATATAGTTTTTTTATGGAGGAGATGGGCAAGAGTGATGGATGTCTGGGACGTGGAGGCGATAGGGAGCTTACTGATCTCGAGCCAGTCGATTTAATTGGTCCTATGAGGATTGTTTTGCATGCTACTTTGACGGAAACCTAAAGAAAGGCCTTTGTTATTTTTTGAAAATGGCTACGAAACTAAGGAACGGTCCAGCAGTTCAAACAGTCAATGTATATCAAATAAAATTTATATCCGGCTTTATCAGACCGGGCAGCAAGAGTGATCCGCCAGCAATTAGTCTAGGAGTTATGAAACTCTGGAATTAACAAAAAGACAATCAAAGAAAAGTGGCAAAGTAAATTGGACAGTCAGGAGTAGATTATCACGTTGTTCTTGATGCTGATCATGCGCTACTCTTCTTCAGAGAACTTGTTCAGGATCTCCTCTGCAGTCACGGCCTTCACGGTGTAGTCCTCTAGCATGTACTTGCTCTTCTTCTCCTGCAGATTCTTGAAAATAAACCCGATGTTCTTGTTCTTCTCGATCCTGTACTTCAGCACCCGTTCATCTCGTTACAGACAGTTTCTCTCCCCCATCTCGTTTTCCACGAACAGGGCCAGTCGGTTCGCTCGTTCCTGGTTGATCACGAACCGAGTGAGGGTCTTGATATCCAGTTCATTCTTTTCCTTCAACCAGTACATCAAGTACCTACCTTGTCCTTTCTCATTCAGCTCGATCTTCTCATTCGAAATCGTCTACAAGTATTTGTTCAGCTTATCCTGCTTCACCATGGCATCCGGAAGTAGGCTTTTCTTGCGGAGTCGCTCCACGATTTCATCCTCTGTCGGGTCCTGCAGCAACAGTTCTAAATAGCTACCTTCTCCGTACTTGTCTTTCACTCTCTGAGGACAGCCAATGCATTTGAAATTGCCATCCACCATGATGGCATAGCGAGTGGACAGTGCTTCAGCCTCCTCCATCGAGTGAGTCGTGAACACTATTGAAGATTGTTTTTTCTGGGTGGAGATTGCCGAGATAGCCTTCCACATAAACCTCTTAGAGTAAGGGTCCATCCCTGTTGATGGTTCATCAAGATAGATCACCTTAGGGTTAGCGATAAAAGCGCATGCAATAGAGACTTTACGTTTGTTGCCTCCTGACAAATCCATGATCCTGAACTTCTCGTACTGAGCCACACACAGGTCCGTCATCATCTGCTGTATGTCTTGGTCTCTTTGCGAATCGGGGAGTCCTCTAAGATTGTAGTAGTACTAAAGCTCTTCTCTGACTGTCAAAGTTTATTGTAGTGCGTTGAATTGAGGGCAATAACCAATACTCCTTCGGGCTGTGTCGAATTCGGTGACTATACTGTGTCCATTGACAATGGCATCTCCTCCTGTAGGCAGGATGTCACCCGTGAGCATCTTGAATGTAGTGGTCTTGCCAGCACCGTTGATCCCCAGCAGACCAAAAACCTCACCCTTAGCGATCGCAAACGAGAGATCATCGACTGCCTGTTTGATTTTACCATTGGGGAGTCTGAACATTTGGGTGAGATTCCGGACAATGAGAGGATACTCTTTCTTGTTGCAGGTGTCAGCAATCTCTTTCTCATGTCTGACATCTTAGTCTAGCCTTTTCTTAGTCGGCTGCGGAACAAGTCTTCCGAAGTTTTTGTCCACTTTCCAAAACTTCTCGATCAAGAAGATAGTCAGCACCAAGAAAGGAATCTCCAATGCCATATACAGTAGAGGTGCACCTGTGATGCTCATGTCGAATGCCTTGTAGTCTGACTTGAGTTTCAAATTGATGAGATCGATATTAGAGAGGTTAAAGATGGACTCTCCAAAACAATAGGCAGGAATCAGTCTGTAGATCCAGGCCATGCCGCCTGTGATTCTAGAAGCTTGATTGTTCTGTAATCGGAAGACTAAGCTGACGATTGGCGCCATAGAACCACTACAGAAGTTGAAGAAGAAGTATTCGGACTGGGCATTGCTTTCGTTGTCATAGAGATGGCAGGCCACATAGGTGAACAGGGAGTTGGTGATGCCAAAAAGGAGGAATGAAAGTATGGCAGCCAACGACTCTGAGGCCGTTGAGATCATGCTGAGGCGAGCAACATATGCCATAGATATACAACAAGCTGTGAAGATTAGATAGGTAGCATACTCGAATAAGAAGTTTCCTCCCCAGTAAGCGACTAGTCTTATCCCCGCAATCATCTGTTGGTGCTTGCACTTAGTCTATCTTTCTTTGACTAGGAAGGCAATGACTGAGGAAAACTTGAAGGTAGCTGCGAGAACAAACACGCTGACGGTCATAATTACTGCACCCATGTTGTTTTTCCGGTAGATCTCCATGTCGGTGACAGGAAGGGGCTTATTTACGACTTTAATATTGACTGGACTTTCAACTATGGAGTTGATGATGGACTGGGTGACCATAGTCGGGAGGGTGAAAGCACTACCCCAAATGCGAGTGTTGGGGACTGTGTAGAACTGTTTTGAATACTCAAATCCGTCGACGAGGTAGGCTGCACCCATGAGTTTGTCGTCATCGGAGTGAGGGATTAGAGTTTTGATATCTAGTTCTTTGAGGGAGGTAGAGTTTTTTTAGAGTATTGAACTATTGGACCAATCTTTCTTGAGTTGTTAGGCAAAGCCAGCCTGAACATCCAAAGAGGTATTACCCGAGATGTACACTTGCATGGGGTTCTAGAAAATATGAACGCCAAAGTCTCTGGGAGTCTTTTATGGTGGATCGCTCAGCTTGGACATCAAAAAGACAAAGATAATGATGATCAACGGGACTATGAACTCGAGTGCCAAAATAGATCGGTCCTTCATGCATATCTTCCATCTCTTCTTGATGCGTAGAACGATTTGACGCCAAATGCTGCCTCCGTCGGCGTAGCTAGCCACTATTGCGCTAGGTTCTGGGGGTTTTATGTAGATTGAGGATCTATTGATAACCGATTCTTATTCATCAGCCTATTGAGACACCTTAAGAAAAACTTCTTACAATGTGCTGATTCCCACTCCGTAACTTTGTATTCCAAGTTCCTTCTGCTTTGCGTCAAGCTATGTGAAGAAGGCGGGAAATTTGTCCAGGCATCCTGCAGATAATTGGATCTGCAGTTCTGAAGGTACATTACTCGTCACCTTGATACTGCTGATGTGTTTAGTCACTAGCTCAAGAATCGGCTTTCTGCTGACTTCGGGACTTATCTTTTCAATAGTGAGCTTATATCCCAGATCATACTTCTTCTTGAGTTCCTTCGAGCTCCCTTCGCAAACCAGCTTGCCGTCTTTCATGATTGCAACCTTATCAGCGAGAGCTTCTGCCTCATCCATAAAGTGAGTGGTGAGGATGATGATTCGGTTGTGTTTGTAGTTTCGCAGGACTGTCCACACTTTCTGTCTAGCAGCAGGATCCATGCCCGATGTTGGTTCATCGAGAAATACGAGCTCGCTGCCTCCGATAAAAGCCATAGCCATGCATAGTTTTCTCTTCTGTCCTCCAGATAAGTCTTTAGAATAGTAGTTCCGTTTTTCCTTCATGTCCAGATCCTCAATAAGCTCTTCAATTTGTAGTCCCATTCTGGCTTATTCTGCTCCTTTGAAAGTACCAAATAGTTCTAAGTGCTAGAGTACCGTGAGTTCATCATAGAGGGTGTCGTATTGCGGACACACACCTGTGATCTTCCTGAGTTCATCCATGTCGTTGAGCACATCATAGCCACGAGCCGTAATCTGACCTGAACTAGGTTTAAGCATACCAGATAGCATGGAGAGGGTTGAGGTTTTGCCTGCTCCGTTGTGTCCTAGCAATACAAAGATACAGTTGTTGTCAACAGTAAGGTTAAGGTCTTTAACTGCTGCTTTGCCATTGTCATAGACTTTATTGACGTCGATGAATTTAATTTTGTCGTCTCTTTCTCTATACTTGGTTTCGGAGGTCAGTCTGCGGTCAGTGGTTACGGGCTCTCCACTGCTGCTAGAGGATTTCTTGGGGCACCTGAAGCAGAAAAGAGGGTGTTTCTTGATTCCCCATTCGTTAGGAATAACTTCGTTGAAGTAGAGAGTGGCGATCAAAAAAATCAAGGCATTGATGAAGAAGCTGGCTAAGGCAAAACCAGGAGAGTAGTAACGGATGTTTTTAGCCAGGTAATTAAACCCGATAGGAATCTGGAAGGACTCGGCGAACGAGTAGTCCATGAAAAGAAGAACGATACTGCATTGCGGAGAAAGAGAGCATACTAACGCAGATCCAGGAGTGACTGGACCTTACTTGCGAATAATAAAACTGACAGTGTACCCCACGAAAAATAGAATAAGGGCGCCGAAGGTACCCATATAGCTTTTGTCGAAGAAGATCTGGATGAAGAAACTGGAGAAGATGAGGTAGATGTCGTAAAGAATAAAAGGTAGCAGGATTAGGAGGAAGTTGACCTGGGTGAAGATTAGTTTCAGCACGATGGCTACCAAGAGATGGGTCAAGGCGAACACACAAAAATAGCGCAAGAACCAAGTTAAGTAGTACATGGTATTCGTCATGCCCATAATCTTCATGATCTCCTTAATCTTCTTCTCCTTTTCTCGCATCATGGTGCCAGTCATTCTCAAGAACATTATCATGGTTGGCAGCATGACCACTAGCTCCATGATTGTATTCACATGGTAATAATATTCGTCTTCCTTAAAATCAAAATGACCCATAGTGTTAGTGATCGGCATTAAGCTGGCGGTCTCGTTGGTTTCCTTCCTATAAATGGCGTCGAGGACGTTGTGGTGCATCTGCAACATCCCCGAATACAGAGCAACTTTGATACCCATAGTCTCATTGAACTCCCCAGCATAAAGAACAGGCATTAGTGTTGAGGGACCTTCAGTAGTGATGGATTCAGTGGTATTGAAGCGCAGGTTGTAGGTATAGTTCTTCTCCTGTTGGCTGAGACTCACGGCAAAGCAGAGACGCCTATCCAAATAATTTTTGCTATGTACATGATCATCGATTGCGGAGTCGCTGTCAAAAAGCTATACGCCGTAGTTAAGTTGCTAGAGCTTATATTTTAGGTCAAGTATGATGGAGTTGTTTTTGGGGGCAAGAGCGACTACTCCTACCCTATCGAATTTAGATCTGGAGTTGAGAGGGTTGCAGTTCCTAGAATGGGAGAAGGGGGTTAATTAGTTGAGGCCATTGTTTGGAAAGGGTACAAAATAGAGAAAAACAAAGATTAACAATGTGGACGCGGAATTATTATGAAGAGTGGGCTTTTTACTTTAGGGGAAGCAGTTTTTATTTCTGGAGGGTCTGCATCACGTCCAGGTTCGAGTAGAACGGAAACGTGTAGTTCTGCTAGTTGATGTAGGAGTGCCTGTCTAAGGGTTTGCTCGGGTAGACCTGGCGCAGGGCGACTGCGATCAACGCGAACATCAGAGGCACGAATATCTCGAGCAGGGCTCCTGTCCAGTTGCGTTTATACAGGAGCCAGTTCTTGGTCATGAGTGCTTTATAGGGTTTCATCATGAGTATCTGAGTGTTTAGACGATGCGAGGACAGATGGTCTGAGGAAAGAATGCTTATTCAAAAAGTATAGGGCTTTTAATAAAGAGTGAATGTTTTTTGGTAATTGAACTATGCCTCTAAACCGATGCAAAAAGAACAATAATGGTTAGTCTCAGATATCCAGTATATTTGGTCTGGCCGTTTTGATTATGGCAGTCCAGCCGAGGCAGCACTAGTCTTGTCTCATTTAACCTTGTAACCCATGGGTTGGCCTGTGAGATACAGACTTATCGACCCACAAATGGCAATAGATCCTATGGGTATGGACGAGAAATGTTCGAAAAAGAGGAATCACGGTTTCAGCTTTGGTCGGAGGTCGCTGTTAAAATATCTTAGCTTTTATTCGACAATAACCGCCCGACTGCCAATTCCTCTTACAAATTTAGCCACTCGAACTCGGTAGAACGATATGGAAATCCGACACACGCATTCATTTAGAGTTTCAATAACTGATTGATCTCCAGAAAATGGTTTCCTTATTCTCCAGAGTCTAATATGACTAACACTTGTCTGGGTTTGCCTCTCAACTGTTCGGATCCCCTTCCAATACCTCTCTGCCTGACCACTTATAATATAATACTTTTATCCTAAATGAACCCCATCTCCAGACTCTGCTTCAGCTCGGCTCGCACTCTGTCGCGTAGCACTAGCTTCCTCCGCCTTCCTTTGCTCCCTTTTAGTTCTCAGAAAAATATAGACACACTCAACATCTCTCGCACTATCATTAAATAACCATCTACTAATCCTGACACCCTCAAAGAACACATCGGAAGCGTATGCACGGGTGATGTCACTAACGGCAAAGGCCAGGTCAGATACTCTAATAACAACATCTACACAGGACACTTTTAGAATTCACTCTTCCATGGTCAGGGTGTGTATGAGTATAGCAATGGCGATAAGTATGAAGGAGAGTTCAAGTTCGGCAAACCAGATGGAGAGGGTGTCTTCACTTCCCACGATGGCGGAGTATATGCCGGGTAGTTCAAAGATGGAAAGTTCCACGGTCAAGGAGACTACAAGTACGCAAACGGGGATAGGTTTTCGGGAAGCTGGTAACAGGGCAAGAAGAATGGAGACGGATTCTACAAATGGTCGAATGGCACAAAGTACCAGGGAGGATTCAGGGATGATCTGATGCATGGCACAGGGTCTCTTACTGCGCCAAATGGTTTGGTGAGCTATACAGGGCAATACTTGGATAACATGAAGCATGGGCAAGGGATCACGAAGACAACATCAGGCGACACGCACAAGGGAAGCTGGCGGTTCAACAAGAAAGATGGAAAAGGTATCTACCGATACAGTAACGGTGATGTGTTCAGTGGGGAGTTCAAAGATGATAAGCCCTGGACAGGAGTGGTACGGTTTAACGAAGGCGACTATTTCTGGGTCGATGAAAATGAGCAAAGACAGTTAGAAGGAGAGGAATTGGACGGGCTGGTCAACAAGTACTCCTTCACCCTAGACTGATTAGGCTGTATATGCATTCTAGATAGTTGAGGGCATTTGCTTAAGATTCCTAGCAGAGAGTTTAGCGCGACAAATGCCGAGGGAAAGTAGCAGGCCTTAGTTATTACTACAGTTGAATTATTAGTAGATATCACAGTTATTTTAACTAATCTAACCCTACAGCCAGTGCTGGAAATGAAGTCCTCAAAAAGCCAGCTGACCCTGCGCTGCTCCAAAGACAGGTCTCAGAACCTGGCTCGTCAGATCATCCAGGAACACTCCGCAAGCAAAAACAAACTCAAATCATCCAAAATCAATCCCCCTCTCACGCAATCACAATCCCGCCCACTATTAACGATAAGCAATCATCATAGTAACAAGCTGTCCTTCTAACCCCTGTTTCTCCCTCGTTCTCAACCCCCCATTTAGCAAAGCACAATCACGTCCAGCGATCCCCGCCTAATACCAAACCAACCGAACCAAGGACATCGCCAATACCTTGGGCTACCATACCAAATCTAACTATTGCATCGACGCTGAAGAAATCGACGGTACCAAGCAGAAAAAACTAGACAACATGAATTTCCTCTAGAAATGCCTCAAGAACGAAATACAGAAACTAGAAATCAAGTACAGCTCCCATCCTTACGGATCTTGTCTACTTTTAGGAATGAGATCAATAATCAGCAGGCGTCATCGATGAGCAGAGTCTACGAACAGTCCGTGGTCGACTATGAACAGCTGATCCACAATATTGAAACCTATAGATCTCAGGTGCACGCGCGACAAGAAAGTATTGCGATGTTGCGAGAACAGATCGCAATGACCCGTGCTGATTTCGAGGGACAGTTCCTTCAAAAGACCGAATTGCTGCTTCTAAAATAAGACTACGAAGCGATAGTGGGCTGCTATGCTGAACAGTTTGAAGAGGAGAATGATATCCTGGACAGCCAGATGCGTGTAGAGGAGCAGCTCGAACTGTTCTGCCATCAGAAAGAGTAATACATAGCTAAGATAGAAGCATTGGAGGCGAGGCAGCACCAGCTTTACGAGCAATACAGTTCCAGCCGGGTTAATATCCTCGACCAAAAGGCTAATATCCTCCGGGTAGAGCTGCTCTAGTTATAGGAGAAGATCAATGAGGCAGCAAAAAAGAAAGCTGGCTCGGCCAAGCTGTACGTAGTAAGGGAGCTGGTTTGTTCCTTCTACAACACTACCACAGAGGGCAGTTCGATTTCAGGTGATAAGAGTCACAACTAAGGGATAGAGATCTGGATATGCAAGCACCAACTAGTGTCTACCTTTGCGGAGTACATCAGGCGAAAACAACCTCTGTACGTAGAGGAAGGAAGTGTGGCCAGAATATTAGATCAATATTTGTAGACGCTGCAGAAGATACAGACGATATTCCGAAGAACCAAGAACAATGTTCATGAAGACTCCCTCAAACAGTGTATCGGTGAGGAAGACGAACTCATGAAGCAGTACAACCTGATTTGCGAGGAGGAAAAGAGGCTTAAGAAAGAGAAGGAAGAACTTAGAGCATCCTTGGAGGAGTTGCTGGCTGAAGAGAGGAACCTGTTTCTGCACTCCAGGCACAACAGTAACAATAGAAGTAGCGAAAAGCAAGAGATTAAGGCAAAACTCCAGGAGTTCGTATAGCAGCAGAAGAACAGACTCGAAAATCTCAGCTACACAAAGAAAAGACTGAAGGAACTTGATAAGGTGATCGGTGAAAAGCTCAGGCAAAAACCAGACCTAACCATCATCAAGAAACTCTAGGGCCGAAAGGCAGTGGAGATCAAGGAACTAGAAAATTGTAAAAGACAGTTCGGAGTGCTCGAGAAGACGCGAGTCGAAAGGGAGAAATAATTTGAACTGGCGAAGGTCGCCACGAGTGTGGCGTCGATTCAAGAGAACAAGTAAGCCCTGCAGATCTTGAGACATAAGATCTCCAAACTCCACTAGAAAGTAACCCTATGCCAATTAAACACATATCTTAGAAAATGGAACTAGCTGGCCACCTGAGTTCCCAACCTATGGTGGTGTCTCGCATGACCAACCACCAGCGAAGCACCGAATAGCTCGTCAAGAAAGCTCTGGTACCCTCCATAAAAACAACTGAGTCTCGTTTCAATGATTACTACGACTCTACTCCCCGTACCAAGAAATCCTTTACACAAATGCCTTCCACCTCGGGCAGGACTATGGGGTCTGGGAGCAAAATAGTAGTGCAACAGTCCAATTACTACAACTACATAGAAGGTAAAACGGCTCCTGCTGACGAAAAGGTCAGGAAGCACTCAGACTTTAATTCAGACTTCAAGGCCAAAAAAAGTACAAACCCATACGCCAAAGGACAACACCCTCTGGACGATACGATCAAGAAACTCAAGACACTGAAACTAACCCTAAGCAGCAGACATCTGTGAGTAATAACAGATTTCTGACACAGGAAGTCTCATATCGATATCTATTAAACATAAATAATAAAACAAAAAAAAGGTTGTTTGCCATGACTTTGAGTCGATAACTTCCTACATGAATTCTATCAGTTTCCGAAACGCTTCTGTGTCAGCAATTCTGCAGCGATTTGTTCGTTCCAGCCTGCAGACTGGAGAGCTTCAATAGAATCTAGTTTCCCGAAGCCCATTGCTTCGAGGCTCGAGACCTTTTATTGTTGCTGCGCAGTCAGTTGCCCACTACCCTTATTATTTTTCTGAACTGGCTTCAAGTCTTTCTTTTTGATTTCGCCTTCAGATAGGAATTTGGTCACGATCATTCCCTCCTCGAAGTTCAGTTCACCCTTTTTAAGGTCAAGGACACACTATACAGATTGGTAAAGGATGGGATAATTACATTGAATCTCTTGAGCATATCCAGGCCAAGTAGGAAGTCCACACCGTCGTTCTCGATGACCGTAAGCGAGCAGGTGATAAACTTTCCTTCAATCATAATTTCTGCGGCATGCACCCTCCCGACGATCTTGCTAGTGCCGACACCTACAGCCATACCTGCGAATCGATTATCGACCAATCTCAAGACCCCACACCGCTCTGCGCATGCTACAGACATAACGGTACTCTGTGCCCCAGAATCCACGAATGCTTGGATAGGAACTTTGTTGATGGAGGCGTTAATGTAAAGCATGCAGACTGAGCCGAACACTTCCGGAGTGAATTCCTGTGCATGCTCATAGTTCTGCTCGATATTCTATCTATTGATACGTTCTTGGAGCAGTTTCTGATACTCAGGATTGAAGGGATCTTTGGAGAGCTAGACGAACCTGCGTTATTCATCTTTTCGCTTCTTGATGTTTTCCTCGTCCTTCTTCTGGATATATCTCACCAGTACGTTTATGTCGGGATTGCCAACAGCTTAGGCGAATTCTTTATTGGTCTCCAAAGCTTCGTAGTAGTCTCCTGGCTCATCACTTATTTTTTTCTTTAGCCTTTCAGCCTATTTCTTGTAGGCTTCTAATTTTGGGTTGAATGCCGCCTGTATAGGCTGTTGGACAGCTTGGGTCGAGAAGTTTTTGATCATGTCTTTGATACTGGGTTTTCCGGTCGCCTGTGGCAAAGGAGCAGAGGCGATAGCTAGGAACAAAACTGAGTCTTCCTTGACTCCAACCCTGTCAAGTCTATCGGTGTTAACGAGTTCTCTATTCTCGTAGAGGATTCTCTGTCTTTGTAGAGGGACTTGGAACTAAAGGGTGAGAAATGAGCCACAGATGAAATTTCGGGTGGTACTTCGACTTCGACGAGTGCCTTGATATTTTCTATTTCCTCGTTGGGGTCGACATCGAGGTTGAAGATGCGCATGCTGTCTGTGACGGTGATTCTCATTGGTATGTGGTTGTGGCTCCTGCTGAATTGTTTTGATACTTCCTAATACTCTCTTCTATACTAGAACTGCACTTCGAAATTCAAAATACTCTCAAATTTATAAGCATTTAACTCCTCATTTTAAACACTCTCCTATCCATTTCCAATGTTTCGCTATCTATAAGCACAGATCAGGTCATCTTATAATTCTAACTTCATTCTTCCATCAGTTTTTATGTTGGCTTCTTTGGGTCCACGAATACCTTCATATTGAACCGTTTCCTGATTTCCTCGTTCATAGTATTTGGCTCCCCGATCCATTCTCTATGATGGTTCTTGAGCTTGTCCCAGACCCAGTCTGAGAGGTACGAGTTAAACATCACAGAAGGATGGAACCCATCACATCGTTCGATCATGGTCTTAGGGTCTCCGCCCTCCATCACTCTCCTGAGCAGGATGTCCATTGTGGGGAAATCATAGTACACCATGTCAAAGTTTTAGAACTTATACTCGTCAATGATGTTCTGGTACACCTTTGACAGGTTAGCGGCTCTTTCGCTGGTGAAGTTACGGATAGTCTAGTTGGTATTTAGCCATCCCCAGCAAGGACTGATTTTCAGACAGTTCAGGAAGTCGTAGAGTGTGGAATAGGTGATATTAAGAGGGTGAATATCGTCGTGGAGGTTGTCATAGAGGATCCGCCCATCAGCCAATCCAAAGAAGAAAAGATGACTTCCTTTAGGAACGTGCCCGTCAAGCCACCGCAAAAGCACTAGAAGTTTGGCTTTGAAGTTTTACACAGTAGTCATGCCATCGAACGATTTGGAACACACATCGTTGCCGACGAGTTCCATAAACATAAGTAAAGGATTGTCATTCTCAGGGTTTCTCTTAATAGCTTTAATGTTGCCTTCGCTGTTGCCTGCTTTGCCTCCGTTGACTCCCACATTTTGGTAATCGTTGTTATTGCACAAGTTCCACTCCCTCACATACTTGAACACAGAGTGTGAGAAGTAGGTATCGGTCTGGGTATGGCCAGTGTAGCCTGACTCTTGGGGGATGTCCAGCTCATCGGCTAAACGTCGCAGGAAGTCATTGTAAGTTCCTTTTTAGATCATGGAGGCATTAAAGAACTTTTCTGGAATAGAGAAATGCGCACCAGCAGAGTCTCCGATGACTGCGACTCCGAATCTCTTACTACCATCGGTTCCATTACAGTATAGTTGTTAGAATGTCTTTTGATGGACTGTGCTTTTTCCGAAGATACCATTGCAGTCATGGTCTAGCAAATGGTCTCCGGTTTTCCGGCCAGGGTAGATGTTCTTGTTGAATTCATCGCAGTCGGCTCCTCTCCAGTGATAGCCTCGGAAGGTGGAGACATCTGAGAAAGAGTCATTATCAAGGTCGAAAGGTGGCAGATGACCGTTTCCAAAAGTGTCCACGAAGATATGCTTAATCCAAGCCCACGACGGAATAATGCTATTTTTGACCGGGGTAAATGCTTCCAGAGAGACTGTATTGTGATTCATGGTATTGTTGAGAATTCTGCAGTTAGGGTCTTTACAGTAGCCAAGCTTAATGCATACCAGATCAGCGGGTTCTCTTTGGTAGAAGGAGTCGATGATGGTGGGTCCGGCGTAGTGGATGAAGGCTTCGCAGGTCGGTTTAAGCATGGTGCCATTGAAGAGTTCGCAGAAGCCTTTGCTGACGAAATCAGAGATGTTTGCTTTATGATACTCGATGTAGTTATCCATTGTGCGAGTGATCACAACACAAAGGGCACAATGATCGTTGA
Organism: Lepidurus packardi; assembly: GCA_023053545.1. NCBI lineage: Eukaryota > Metazoa > Arthropoda > Branchiopoda > Notostraca > Triopsidae > Lepidurus > Lepidurus packardi. The sequence goes on from JAKZAN010000193.1 coordinate 19,972, forward strand.
AGCCCTCAACGGATTAGTACTCTTCGAGAGCGCTGCCGACCATGGGGTAGTCTGAGTTGGTACAGGTATATGCAAGTTCTGTCAGTTGTTTTTCAAAGGTTTCGAAATTATGCACAAAAGCTTCATTATTAGGTTAGCTCTGGAACAGAGACTTTAGGAGTGTAACACAGTCCTTTTTGGATGCTTGGCGGACTGTGACTTCAGGAAGACCAAGGGATTCTCTGAGCTGTACAAGTTAGAGCTTAATCTTCATGAGTCTCGAGAAAGATGCAGACATGTCTTGGGAGGCATGGTACTGGGTGTAAGCAGTGTGGAGTTGGGTAACTATATTGCTGAGGGCATGTGAGATCTGGGGCTGAATGGCTCTGGCCGCAACAAGACACAGAACGAGGAATAAGACAGTTTTGTGCATGCAACTGGGAATGTACGCAAGTATTAGACTTGATGGTAGATATTTAATTATAGGAAGTTACCCCTTCCCGCATGCTTATCTGATAAAACTGGACAAAAAAGGGAGTGGCAGTCATTTAATGGCCTGCCACCATTTTTGAAATCAGCTCACTTTCAGATCCAAAGCCCTGCTCCTACAATTTTAATCAACCCCGACAATCTTATCGAATTATAATAAACTTCTTATCATCAACAACTAGTCTTCAATGGAGTCTGAGCGAATTTCCCAAGCCTCTTCCCAACCCATTCACTACCTCAACTTCCTCAAGCTCTTCCCCTCTCCTGTTCACTCTATTCACACACACAATAGTCACCTCGCAGTCTGCAGACAACATCATGCAGAACTCCTCAAGTCCTACTCAGCCAACAACCAAGCCATCTACTTCGATGAGCAGCTGCGTCTTCCACAGCTAAAACATCTATTCTTCCGCAGCCCTGACCTTTTGTTCCAATTGTCACCATTCGAAGCCAGAATTAATGACTCTGAAGGTTCTTCCAAGACCCATCCGTTCCCCACACAGCTGATCGCGGTATCATAAATCAATGGAATCGTTTACACGCATCACCTGGATGGTCAGTCTCTGCGCTGGAACATCGAGGAAAGAACATACGACTCGATGGGTCCCAAGGAGAGTCCTTTCCATATCACTGCCGATAGCTCCATAAAAGGTAGAGGAAAACTTTTAAAGAGCCCCAAGAATGCAGTATCAGTGTTCTCTTCGTGTCTGGAGGTTGGTGGATATCTCTTTGTCGGTGAATCAGACGGCACCATAAATATCTACGAGACCAAGTTCATGACTGTAGTCAAAAAGATCAAGAAGCATGAAGCTCCCATTCTATCAATGGTGGCTCACCCCACACATAACTGTGTTTATGCCACAGGTTGTGACTCGAAAATTATCTGCATTCGTGAAGTCGAAGAAGAGTTCTTAGTAACATCTACTTGTCGAGGGCAAAGTCATGATGTCATGGCCCTCGCCCTCCTCAACGAACAGGTACTTGTCAGCGGCGGTCTTTCCACCGACTTGTGCGTCTATACCCTAACTGCGAGTGGGGACTTTGACGGAAAATACCAGAACAGAGTTTCATTGCCTGCCTCAAATCTAGTCGATGCGAACAACTCTAAAGGCATGGTCGTAGCTCCTAATCACCAAGGTTTCTAACTGTGGAAATACAGTGTCCGAATGGGAAAACAGTATTCAGATTTCCTAGCTGAGTTCAAGACTGCTACACCCGTCAACTCTCTCGCGATGAGTACTGATGCTCAATACATCGTCTACTCCTTGGACACTCATTCGACTGTCCTCAGAATCGATGAAGATACCTAGGATGCCAGTCTCTCAAAATATATGACTCTTCCACCAAGCCTATACTCCAAGTTTGTCGAACCCGAGAACAAAAATGAATAAGCAGACAATGATGCATACTTACTTCTCGTAGACCCTACCCTCACTGTATATCTGGTAAATCTGACTACGAAGCAGGTGGACGAATTGTTTAGAGTTCCTTCTGAAGATGGTCTAGGCTTGGCAAGTAACTTTGATTACCATTAGGGCCAACTTCTTGTCGGCTCCAAATTGAGCAAAAAGGTATGCGTCTACCACATTCAAGAGGGAAATAAAGTTTTTGAGGTGGCCGATCAAGAATTTCATAGTTGCGGATATGGGGAGAACAAAACTGTAGTCATCACGCAGGACTATAATATCCAAGTCCATGAAATGACACCATCTATCGAGTCAGAGGGAGATGGAAGACGAGCACTAAATGTTGGTGTCCCCATTCGAAAAATAAGATTCTTCGGAAGCATCCCTAACAGGAAGAGACTGTTCTATGCAGTCGGTGAAGGTCGTATGGCAGTTCTGTCGCATCTTTTCTGGAAGAACCATGACAACCTGGTGGACAAAAAAGACAATAGCATAAAGAAGAAGACCCGAGTGATGACTGTGGAGCGAGTATTCCAGACGGCAGTAAGCAAGAAGAATCTGAATTTCGTGGGAGTGAATTTCAAGGAGATGCTGTCCACAATCGACAATCCCATCATCACCAAAAAGCTTATCTGAGAATACGTGTATACTCATGAATTGTGTTGACTTCTTTTATTTCATTTGGTATGTTTCTCGACGGCAATTGTATTGACCTATCTATCAATCTGAAATGGAACGGCCAGCCACTCGCAGTCATATCCTGTAAAATGGGAAGAAATATCACCTTGAGTAGTATAAAAATATCAAAGGTTCTTGCAATTATAGATCATTTTTTGTCTGCGAATGCTATCGAAGGCACGCTTCTATAAGAAGATATACCTGAAGAAATGCTGGCCTTGCAGATTTTGATCGTAATTCCCATGACTAGGCTAGGCTGCTGGGTGTGTGTAACTTATTTGGGCTACAGGCAACCTGATTTGTTCATAAGAATAGAAATTCTATGTCCACCAAGCAGCTGTGACTCTAACGCCTTTTCTTAAATAAATATAACTCTTTAGATCGTGTTCTAGCTTTTTCAGTAGGGCAAACATATGTATATGAGTCTATAGATTAGAAATGTGTGGGATGGACTCGACAGTCCTAATCAATAAAATACTTTCCATACAGTCCCATTTACTCTGACAACCCATAGGGCTACTACTGTAGAGTACACAACTAGGCACCAAAAACTGTATAGCAAATAAATCCTAACTGTATTTGTTTACCCAGCACGGCCATATCGTATACAAATACATGCATATTTACGTTAATTCGTTCTGGTACTACAATCTGTCGGTCATTATGCCATGGATTTGTACTCGTATATGCATACATTTTAACATAAATATAACAAATCTTTAGCATAAATAGAAGAGTGAATGTGGGTAAGTTTATGAATAGTTTGGTAATCAAGAATATCTGATCAAAACATGTACCCTCTCGCAGTCATCAGGGAGCGAGGGTTTGGTAGCAGTCCTTTCCATCACTAGCACAGCCTCTTCAATTATTCGATCGTACCACGGATAAATCTCTCTTCAGTCGACTTTAAAGTGCCGACTATAGTCGACTATCCTGGGACGCCAAACTAAGCAGTAATCTCGCAAGATGTACAGGCTAGTTCAAATGGTAATAGATCAATCTCGACCCCAGGGAATTACTCTCCAAGACGTTGTTTAGCATTTTAAGCAATCTAATTGGCGTACAAGGAGTACTCAATACAGATATTACTGATCTTCTTCTTTGGTTGATCCATTTCGAGTGGTGTTTTGTCTGAGTAGTTGAGGTATGCGTTTTGTTGCTTTATGTTTAATGATTATATTCCATCGAAGAACCACTGCATTTTAAAGCCAACATCATATTCCCCCGTGCCACTATCCTGAGCTCATTTTGGAAGAATTATATTTTGATATGCTTGATGGGATGGAAGGTGGCCGACTGACAGACTATCTGGGGCAGCAAGCCAGGCACATTCCTATTGACTCTTCACTGATCGACCCGAGGCTAACAGAGTCCTTTCCGGAACAGGTCCCTTGGTCTCCCTTGCGCCAACTGAATTGAGTGTTTCCCCATTCGTAAGTGCGTCAATTTCCCCTGGACACCTATGCACTAAGTTGTGAAATATCTAATTCTATTTTGTAAATCTAGTGTAAATAAAGTAAAGTACGCACAATCTAGTTTTGGGTGTATCTTTCGATAAAACTGCTGTGGTTTTTAAAAATAATGAAGTAAGTTTTATAATTTTTCATTTATGCTTGAGTTTGGGAATGGGGAATAGGGATGTGAGAACTGGGACCATGCATCAGTTTTGGATGCAACTCTGCGAACTTCGAGGTCGAGCAGCAAAACACTCGATCAGAATGTACCAGCCAGCCTTTCGGCCCCCATATAATCCTCCATTTGTGCCTCCCAACCGTGTTTACAATGAATTCATTATTATTTTGATTGATCATTATGTTCCAATAATATTATCGTGTTGATTTCATTGTCAGGCTTATTTTTGAATTTATCAATATTCTTCGAATGTCATCGAAGGCGTGCTTTTGTAAGAAGACATACCTGCAGACAACCTTGACCACCAGAATGTGAAGAAGGTTGGTACAGCTATGCTGGGGGTTGGGTGAGTTCTGGAGGTAAATATCGACTCTGCCTTTGCCAACTGAGCTGGGTTGCTCCGCACATATATTAGACTCAGGCTCCTCGATACCAATTACCCATCTGATGCAGCTCCTGGGCATTGCCAATTGCTTGGCTCATGGGTGAAAATAGAGTCAGCCAATATAACTGAAGAACCCAACCTAACTATCCGATGTTCCATGTTTTGTTCATAACTCAGACGACAAACCTGCAGACAACCTGATGTGCTCATAGTCAACTAAGAAGCTGTGACTCTAACGTATCCTATGCTACCCTTTGTTGGATGCGTAATTCTCTATACCGTAATCCACCCCATTGGATATCTTTACTTGAGAACTCCTATAATAATACAAACTTAAAGTTGCTGTTTCCTAAGAATACAATAACTTTCATAGACATATATTAGGAGTACAGCCGAATTTCCCTTAGATGAATACCGACAACTAGTTATATTGTAGTTAAATACAGTATAACTAATCGTGTTGGTATAGTCTAATGGCAATAAAGCCAAAGAATATACATACATACATATATTAGGTTATTTAAAAAAATAAAAAATAACAACCAACTCACTGACAACTTCTCGGGCAGCCCTCATGATGTCAAAGACTACCGACAGCATCGGAATCGACAAGCAGACCAAGTCCATCGGAGCCTCAACCTTCTATAATTAAAAGCGCAACTCCCCTGCCATCACCCGTCCTGCCAAAACTCCTCCCAAACTCTATCACTCCAAGAAGAGCGCATCCTCCAAGATTGGCGTCGGCCCGATTAGCAACCTCCCCGAAATCAAGAAGAAACACTAAAACTCCGCTGCCATCTACACTGCTGCCTTCCATGAAGTCGCCCTCCAGGAAAAAGACTAGCGATTTCGATACCTGTTAAAGCATGGATAGCTGAAGAAAGTCGAGAAGAACGGCAACATCATTTTTGCTCTCACCATTTTTCATTAGCCGATGCCTTGTGGTACATGTCATAGAACAAGCCCTACGAGTCTGCCAACAGTGATTGGGGAGTCGCGAATTACACTACTCTTCCGTTATCCAGCACCAGGATCTTGTCACTCTCGATGATCGTCTTCAGTCGATGCGCGATCGTTATCACTGTCGCGTCCCCGAAGCACTCACGGATGACCTTCTGCACCGTGCTGTCTGCCTTCATGTCGATGTTCGCTGTCGCCTCGTCGATCAGTATCAGCTTTGACTTTCTCACGATTGCTCTGCAGATGCAGATCAGCTGCTTCTCGCCTATCGACAGGTTTTCTCCAGAGTCTGATATTTATGTCTATAGTCCATCACGCTCTGTGATCAGATTGTCTAAACAACACTTATGGAGTGTCTCCAGCAATACTTCGTCAGGGAGTTCTTTCCGAGGATCCAGATTCTCTCGCAGGGTGCCCTCAATGAGGACAGGATCCTGGGGAATCAGAGTAATGCTGGACCTCAGATCACGCAAGTTGACGTCAAGGATGTTCTGACCGTCAATGAGAATCCTGCCACTGGTGGGTTCAATTAGTCTCAGGATAGACGATGTAATAGTTGACTTGCCAGCACCCGTTCTTCCCACAACACCAATTTTCTCACGAGGATTGATTACGAACGAAAGCTTTTTGAGGATTGCAGGTAAATCTGGCCGATATTTGAGGACAAGCTGGTCAAACTCCACTTTGCCTTAAGGAATGACATTGTGAACCGATTCATCCTTGGTGCGCCATTTCTTCGTGTATTCGACATACCCAGTCTCTGGTTCAATACTCATGAAGTTTGTGACTCGCTCAACACTCACCATTCTACTTTACAACTTAGCCAGACTATAGATGAAGTTAATCACATTTTCGTCGATGGTGAAGGCGTAAGCTAAAAGAAGGCCTGCCATAGAGGGGTTACTGCTGGCGCTAAGGATGCAAAAGGATATGGCAGATATATTGATGAGATACGACAGCCAGGCGAGCCTCTGTGAGAACCAAGACTACAGCGCCTATCGACAGATACGATTTTGTTTATTAGTGTTGACAATGTTACACTGCTTGTCAAGGAATATCTGGGAGGCTTTGTAAGCACGGATAGTGGCAAGACCATTGATGGACTCAGTGAATCCACTGACTATCGGTGAGCTACTAACATTCTCTAGACGCACACATTATCTCTGAGCACACATGTAGTACTTCTTAAACCGGATACAGAGATAGACGAAGACTACCACAGGCAGTAGGATGTAAGCAGTGGAGGCATATGTACAAATGATGAGATTCCCGATCAGGCAGAACAGATTTACGAGGGTACTTCCAAAAGAAAACCCAATCGTCTCATCGAGTTATCTCAAGTCCTTGGACACACGATTCAGGATACGACCGATAGGGACGCGGTCGTAGAACTCGGGGATGCTAGTGTATAACAGCCCCTTGATCATCTTCTTGTGGGAAATAGTACCTTGCTTGACTCCGGAAAACACAAGGATTAGAGCTCTAAAAAATACGAATAGTGCCGAACTAAGAGAGAAAATGCTGAAAAGCCACAGATCTTTGTTGCCATCCTGTGGGTGTTCGCACCATCGCTAAATCTAAATATTAGCCATCGTCGAAAGAGCCAGCCATGCCACTAGAGTGAAGCTAATAGATGCCATGAAGATCCATCCACCGTTCAAAGTAATATAGCTTGCGTAGACACTCCAAGAAACCTCCCCTTTCTGCCTATCCTCTGGAAGCATGAGCTGCTCGACTAGCTTTTCAGCCATGGACCTTTTGACATTCTTCTCTTCTTTGATGAAGGATAGCATCTCGAATGCCTTTGCGAGCTTTCGTGGACTCGACTAGTCTTTGTCTGGATTTTCTTCTGTACTTTTGGTTTTATTGTCGAGAAGCTACTAGATTTCCTTAAAGTAGGAAGAATCCTTCACCTAATTAAAACTACCGTTCTATACTATTTTCCCTTTACGCACAATCAGCACTCTGTCAGCGTACTTCGCGAATGAAATGGCATGTGTCACTAGCAGTCGGGTTTTGTTCTTCAGATGACCCATTATCGTGTCCTTAATGATTGAGTTTCCGACATGCACGTCAACAGCACTGATAATGTCGTCGAGCAGGTAGATATCATTGTCTGAATACAGTGCTCTTGCTAAATTGATTCTTGCCTTCTGTCCACCAGACAAATTTACTCCTTTTTAGCCGATTGTCGTCTTGAGACCGTCCGAAAAAACTCTCATATCAGCTTAAAGACAAGAGTATCTAATTGCTTGTCTCAGTCTTTTCTCGTCTTTTGGTTGATGCATCAGGATGTTACCCTCGACCGTTGAGCTCATAATCCAAGACTTCTGAGGGACAAAGGCGATGGATCCATTGATAGTGACTTGCGGCTGGTATCTAGGATTAGCTTTGGCTTCTCCAAGAAGGGAATATAAGAGACTAGATTTGCCGCTGCCAGTATCTCCCAGTATAATCACGAACTCACCTGGCCTGACGAAAAGGTTGACATTCTTCAACACTTTGAGGTGAGGGGTATCAATGGCATAGTCCAGCAAGGTCGAAGCATCTGATAGTAAAGATTTTTTAATATCAACATCTGATTCGCTGATAGAGCTTTAAGAAATATGAGAGTCTACTGACTATCTCCTTTTTCGCATAGTAATCTTAGGATCTGAGTCTATTTCCTTAACACTCGAATCCTTCTTTTATTCGAGGTCCCAGTAGAAGTGCCCATCTGTCACTTCGATAGCGTACGGTTCGGATTCTTTGGTATGTGGGTACTAGGTAATATATTTGGTGTCCATTTAGCTTTCGTATAGAAATGCACCGATCCTTTTCACAGACACCCAGATCTGCGTCAGCTGACTTATCGACTCGGGCAACGCCCTTAACGGGAACTGTAGAACATTGAACAGGATGATCGTGGTGAAGGCTTTCTCGGCAGTCATCTGGTTGCCTAGAAGCGTATAGGTCATGAAGGTGAGGGACAGGATGAGGGGCGTTGTGATCCAGAAGAAGAGGATAGAGACAACACCCAGTAGACTGACTTTGCGGATCTTGCCCAACTCCTCATTCCTGGCCCTGTTGAGCTTGCGGAAGAAGTATTTCTCCCAGGCACTGACCTTGATGAACCTGATCTGGTTGAAAATTTCAGTGGCTATTTTCATGCGTTTATCCTTGAACTTGAGGAGTTCTTCGTTGGCCTTGGCGGCGATCTTGCTGTTGATGAAGATGAAGAAGGTCATTACGAGCATGACGCCGATGCCTGCCATGAAGGAGATGCCGATGAAGCTGTACATGAGGTAGATGCCAACCCCGAGCTGGATCGGGAAGAAGATGACAGCAGAAGTGTAGAAACCAAGGTTGGTCATACGCTGCGCATCGACTTGACTGAAATTGATGAGCTGGGACAGGGGATACTTTTTGGAACATAGGGTAGGGTACTTGAGAGCCTTGTTGAAGACAGCCAGACTGAGACTATTACTGACATTGAAGCCGATGATAGTAAATTAGTAGTAGAGATGCGATTCTGCCAAATTTTGAATGAATTTAAGTCCGAGGATGGATACTATTATTATTATCCCTTTTTCTAGACTCTTATTGCCTGACTGAACGTATTTGATTACTTCTTTGGTGATATTCGGGAGCAGCATCGCGATCAGGGTCGACATCGCTGAGCAGAAGAGACAGATAAAGAAGTACTTCTTGTATGCTTTGAAAAGACTCTTCATGATCTTCCAGCCTTTAGATGACTCTGTCTACTCAGACGAATTCTCTTAGCCATAACGATCAATATGGGTTTTTAGGTTCGCGAACTCTGATTGCGAGTAATCTGCAGTATCTAGATCCGGGATTGACCACTGTTCGAGAGGCAGTTTATTGCCGAGCGTTAATACTGGTGAGACAAAGAGGAAGAAGAGTCGCTGAAAGAAATTGGACGGCGCAAGTATATAGCTTTTATCACGGTATTCCCGTTGGAGAGCAATCAGGTCCTATTGGACTGAAGGCTTGGCATCGGGAGAACGTGAATCCTGTGGTTCCATAAGTCAATTCGAATGTTAGATTTTAATCTTAAAAAAAGGGTTGCAGGTTTGGATGTTTTTATTTATTCCTACCTTGGAGGAGTTTTACCCACGTACCTGTATATTTAAGTAGGGTGGGAGGGTTGGTCCTATGATATTATTAAAGCTGTTACGGTTCTCCCAGGGTTTACTTTCCATATTAACTCCAAATTACTTGTTTATATTATTCTTACAATGGGCATTATGAGTATCACTGGACAAAACAGCCAAACCTTTGGCCACTTTTTACTTTTCAGTCTATCAATGATATCTGTGTGGGTTATCCACTTAATCCTTTTGGTGTCCTAGATCGTACGGTGCTTTGCGCCGCATATCATCCCTCTGGCCAATACAATAAATTCAGGAATTATACAACCGTTTGCATGGATAGCATTGAACGCAAACTCCAGGCTGAAAAACTTCAAATCGAAAAGTACAGAGCACAACTCAGATAGTAATCCCTCAAAGTACTCCTCAAAGATGAACAGATCCAGCTGATCCTCGACTATGTCCACACCCGAATCGATGCAGTCACCTACCAAGAACTCGCCCCTTACTCAGCCGCATAGATATCCAAGCTCATCTTCGAATAACAACTCAAAGCAGTCGAGAAGTAGTTCAAGAAGCTACCCGACCAGACATGCACGCTTCAAGAATTCATAATCATCATGCTCAAGGTGCTGAACTATAATATCTAGGTGTGCCCCGTCGCGATGGTAGGACTACGGGAGATGTTTGCCAATATTTCAGCAGGCACCAGCACTAAGGAAATCGACTACGCATCTTTCTTCAAGTATGTCATTGGCGAGGTAGTCAGCGTCAAGGAGCAGAAGCAGAACACTGAGTTTCAGATGCGATATGAGTAGAATAAAACCCAAGACTTCCTCTTTCATGACAAAGGCATCAAGGCTGTACTCTATTACAAAGAACTCAAACTATCTATCTGCCTCGACCGTGGCTCTAGTCAGCTTAAGATCTATGACAAAGACATGAAGCTCGAATGTCGCTACACAGTAAACAAGGACAAACATTAAGGTCGGTCCGTGACTATAGTAGATGTTGGTCTGTGTGAGGTTTATAACAGGATGGGACTCATCATCGATGACGGCACCATCACAATAGTCAATCTAAAAGCCCTAATGACACAAGACACTTTGACCTTTGAAACCACATCCTCCAACGAGATCATGCAAAAAACCTCAAAACCTATGAAACAGATATACTATTTTGAGATGTGGGGAAAGTGGATCACTGTGGCCAACGACGATACTGTTTTTCGATTCGACTTTGACAAGATCAAGCCTGAAGAGAGAGTAGAACAAGTGATGCTGGGTATTCAGGATCCCTCTATCCTACAGTTACAAGAGATCTGTTCTCTCAACATGACTTGTGTGGTGACAGGGTATATGGTAATCTTTTACAATGAAAACTTCACCTCGAAGATGTACTCATTTTCGCATGACTGTGTGATCAGGACCTTCCGCTACTCGGAATATGACAACAAGTTCTATGTGGCCGGCAAGGAACCTTCTTTGACTATTTTCGATCGCGACAAGAACTCGGGCAAGTTTAGAGTGAAGAACATCTAATTTCCGAAGTTCAGAATCAGTGACTTCGAAGTCTTTGCCGACCAGGGCTGCCTGGTGGCAGTCGATGACAACTGCGATGTTAAGCTTTACGACTTTGCTAAGAAATGTTTCACGCAGGAACAAAACTTTAGGCATATCAAGAAGAATCCTTTCGAGTCGATATCTATAGTGAAAGTGGGTTCCAGGTCAGAGTTCTGCATCTTCGAGACTTATATGGTCAGGGCCACTATCGACAAGGTAGCCATCGAGACTGAAGCCGAGTGTCGCTTTGCTTCCTACTGCCACTATAACAAGGAACGTGAGGAGTTCCATTTTGTGGTCAACAATCAAATCATCTTAGTCAGTCTCTTAAGGGGATAAATCGAATAAGTTTATACTGAAGAGAACTCAAACCTCAGGCAACTATTCAGTTTTCACATAACCTAGGGTTCTGGCAACAAGGCTTCTCGATTGTTCCAGGTGACAGAAAAGGCGACTATCTTCGAAGTCTATTTCAATGAAGAGAAGCTCCAAGGAGAAAACAGGGGATATCAGAGGAAGCTAAATCTTGATCGTGTCTTGGGGACTGGCTACAACGCTAAAAACAATATGTTACTGGTTTGGTCTGACAATAAATTTAACCAAGTCCGCAATGATGGGGGGAACAATTTCACTCTAATCAATAGTATTGAGTTTAAAAGAACCTGTGGGGTTCGTCCTCGGGAGGTCTTCTATGATGCAGAATGCTCGTTGATTTCCATCTTCACGTTTGCCACAGAGTGCATCAGAATAAACCCCTACACGATGGAAGTGATTGAGACCAAAAGATTTAAGTTTGCTAACTTCGATCTCAAGGATTGCAACAGCGAGGAGTAACTCGAAGTACTCAGTTACGAGACTCGTGTGATGGAAGGCGTGGATTTCTTCCTGTGCAGCAACAACAGACTTTTCTGTGTCACTCCGAACGGCAAATACACTGTCAAGATTGAGGATATCATCCCCAAAAACAATAAAATCTAGTATGCCTTCACGAAGCTAATCTATCAGCAGACCTCTATGAAAGTTAAGCAAACAGCAAGGGTCGAGACACTAGTTTACATCTATGATGATGAGCAAGCCAAAACTCCAACTCGTTTGCATCGCTATTTGTACGCCTTGGAACATACTGGGTTCGTAGTTCGTATTGATGTCACTGACTTTCTGAACCAAATTGCCAACAGACCGGTGAACTCGTCACAATTAAATGGGAGCCTGAGCCAAAAGGTCATGGATTCAGGTAGAGGAGGTTACATCAAAGGGTCCAAACTGTATGAGGCGTTGCCTGCTTCGTCTGAAGTATTCTTTGACAAAAAAGATACAATAACTCTCGACTGGTCTCGACATTCCTAAATTTGGAAGCCTCACGAGAAGGAAGTCATTCAAATTGTGGACATAGACTTTGAGAAACTCTGCACGCTAACTTACGCAAATGATGGACTCATGAAGTTGTGGATCACAAATACCCAGGAGTGTCTGTTCGTGTTCAAATTCCCCCACTTCACGAAGTTGATGTGGAACATGGAACCTATTGAGAAACTGAAGTGCTTCCGAAACGTGGACAAGTGCAAGAGGGTGGTAAGGATCTTTCGTGACAAACTCAAGGAGTATGAAGACAAGGAGAAGAATTCTGTACAGACATTACTGCAGCGAAGCAAAAACCTAAAACGAACACCCTACCTTTCAAATAACTCGTATGCCGATCCTTTCAGTCTGGAGATATAGAACAAATAGCTCTAGGATTTGCTCAATCGTACGCAATACCCTGAAGCAGCAGAGTCAACCCAGGGCACTCAAGGTGGGCGAAGGTTCCTGGAGCGTAAAATGCGCCGGAATACAATCTACATCACGCAACCGAAAACAGCTACATCTCCTTGGAAAAAGAGTGCCAAGTTCGAAAAGCTGATCGAAATGGTAGATCGAAAACATGAGGGGGCGAAAATCCCCAAGTAGCTGATCAAACTTCGAAACTCGCTAGACTGCAACAAAACTGCAGTCTAAAACAAAATATCGCCCTAAAAAATGCGGATTCCTTTCTTGCCGCAACTGGAGTTTTACACGCCTGAACCCAAACCCCAGAACTAACAGGAATCATAAGGGCCAACAGCCAGGCTACGTCCTGACCAGGATTAATCGTTCGAGGCATGTGTGTATCTAAAGAATAGAAGGGTGGGCGTATCTGTCAATAAGTTCGACGAAATAGATAAAGAGTTCTAAAGAAAGAGGATGCTGCAGATAAAGAAAGCGAAAGAGACAACCTTCATGAGAAAGGTTCCTAAGAAGGAGTAATTGGTGGCCAAAGCTGGGGAGGCCTACAAAGGACAGAGGGATGCGTTGAGAACCCAGAGCCTGCACGAACGAGTAAAGAGGATATTCGAGGATCACAATAAAGGGGTTTCGCAGAACAAAAAAGGGAGGCTGCGGGAAGTGCCAAACATCGAATGCGAAGTCGACAAAGATGACATCATTATGGCTACTTTTATGCTCAACTCCTGAAGAAATTTAGAACAGTCCCATTAAGGGATAGGAAATCTGCATGATCTTAATAAAAATTAGTGCCGCCAGTCGTAAAACATTGGCTGTTGTCTGGCGTAGATCAATTCGTTCGAGAGGTGACAACCGGAGACTGTCAATCGAGGAAAGAGTAAGTGTTTTCCCTGATATTTTCCTCATTTCCAAATAGGGTCCCGTTATTTCCAGCTAACACTTCCTCTTCGGGAACCTCATTTGCATGTTTAGCTGCAGGAATCTGTGTAGGTTGACTTATTTAGTTATCATGGGATATGTGCTGGTATTCCTGCTGGGATGGAAAAAGTATAACATGATAAAAAATGTGAAAGTTACTTGAATTTATGGGTATTATTGGTCAGAGTCTTCCTTGATTCTCTGAGTGTTGAGCTCCTCAGGGAAGAAGTTGGGGTTGATGTCGTTGCTCTTTTTGTCCATACTTCGAGCGATAATAGTTTTTATATAATTGAGGTTCGACTAATAATTTTCATAAGAAAACAAAGCAAATAACTCCAAACATAAAAATCACTGCAACTATATTTGCATTGTGGGCCTGCCCGAATCCGAGCGGAGTGTCTCGGAGGTTCCACCATAAGTCTAAACACCCTCAGCTATCTTGCGGATTCTGGTGTTTCCTAGCTCCATGATCTGGGGATCTTGGTACCCCAATCTCATCACATCCGACCACTACAGAAGTAGCAATTTGACATCAAAGTCTCTGGTTTAATTGTCCATAATGTCTCTGATATACTAGCAAGAGTTGCTATAAGTCTTGAGAGATTGATAATGGTCTGGGTATTTCTTGGCTAGTTACTGGATAAATTTCATGCTCTCTAGTCGGTTGAACTTTCTTTTTTTGGCAGATTTATAGGTTTGATACTTCACCAATAAAGAGTTATAGTCATTTGGATATTGTTCTAGTACTTTCTTTATATCTGCGGTCACCTTGGAGGGTGTGTACTTGCCTTGATCGTACTTCTTCTTCTTTGCAGGCCTTTCGATGGATTTTCTCTGAAGGATCTTCTTACCTTTAATGTTTTTATTTGCCCTATGTACATTTTATGCAGCATTAGTAACCTTAGGAGTGTTTTGTGCATTTTATAATTCTTAGTCTGATGGTACGGATTTGCTGTCTAGTGATTCAATCACTATAGGAGTAGTTGTAGTGTGGTGAGAAGGATTTATAGTGATGTTCTCAGAGTTAGGAATGTTTGAGTTGTTAGGTTACCTGTATTGTTCCTTTTGTAGAACTCCTGTCTTGGGATAGTCATCATAGTGCATATGTTTTGGTGGGTCTCCTGCATCTTAGAAGTCTAGAACGTAACAATTTTATGTCTCATCTGCAAAGATTGTCCTGCGGTAGAAGCCGTCGCTTTCATCGAAATATGAGAAATCACGTAGGTCAGACATTTCTGGAATGAGGTTATTGTATTTGTATGGAGGCAATATCAGACGCAATGAAAATAAATAAGAATCTATATCAAGGCTTCATCATTGTAGTTAACATTGGATTCTATGAAGGTCAGTCAGGATTTTTTAATGATTAAGCAAAGGGATGTACTTGGTGGGTATTGCTTTATTTATGCACCGAATCGAAGATGGAAGCTAGCAGGCAGAGACCCGAACAGCAGGACGTCAGGAAGCTGGGTAGGTGGTATTTGTGTGGTCGTGAGTCTGTGTCATGTGACAATTGACAACATCTGGGTTTACTTTAATATTATAATTAGACCCTGCCTTGAATTTATATTTTGAAGGATGAGGAGTATGCTGCTTCAAATGATCAGAAAGGAGCAGTTAACTACTTAGGGGTCGATATCTTTAGTAAATACAGAGGGCGGCAAACCTTAAATTATGTAGCATAAGATTTTGACCAGATCATCTACCCTTAAACCAATTATGCTACTCCCACAGATTTCCTCCGCTATTAAACACAACCGCCTCAGATCCGGAATAATCAAATCCACAAACACACTAACCACACAGCCATACCATGCAAGTAGAAATGATCCAGCCCGAAACTGAAGCCCACAGACTCAGCCAGCTCTATCCCAATGTCCCCTACAACAAGATACTCAAAAAGATTCACAAGTATCAGGGAGATATTGCTGCTGTTGAAACCAAGCTCAAGCTCAAACTCAATCGCTCCAAACCTGACCTCAAGGAAGAACAGATCATGGAACAGTTTGGTCTACATCCCGAAATCCTAAATGCCCTCAGCGTTGAATTTCCAGATGCCGACAGAGTTAGCCTTCTTCGCGCAATTCAGAAGAATAAGGGTAACATCGAGGAAGTTCGAAATAAGTTCAACAAGAAAGCCACAAGGGGAGGGCCTGGTTCCGAGAAAAACATCGACTCGAAGGAATATCAGGCTCTTTTGGAGTCGGTTATGAAGATCTACCCGTAACTGCCAAGGGAAATTGCTGAGAAGATTGTGGGAAAGATGAGTATTAGACTCGAACGCCAACAAGAAAGGCAAAGACGTCAGGCCAGCAAGGGCGATCGCAAGCAAAAGGGAGCTTAAGGTGCTGGAAGGAATTCTAGCAGCTCGAGTCATTCTTCATCAAAAGAGAAAAAACCCAAGAAGCACCACGGGAAAGGTCACGGAAAGAGAGAAAAGGAGGTGAAAGGAGGATTCGAAACCCCAAAGGCTCCTTTCGAAATGCCTGAAAACGTTTCCAAACTGATTCTGGATTGCAACAACATGTTGTACGTCAACGATACCCTAAGAAGTATCACACTCAAGAGAGGTCTGAAGGCTGGTAGCGAGACTTTCGCCAACTACCTTGACCAGATAAATTCCACCTTAAAGAAGGACATGCTGCTGGTTTTCGACCGTGCAGGAGTGAAGGCAGTGTACAAAAACATTAAGGTTTAGGTAGCACGACCGAATTACGATACTGCTGACGACTGGATAGCGGAGTACTCCGAAGGTCTGTCAGCGGAAGAAAAGAAGACAGTGTACTTCGTGACTAGCGACGTGGGTCTGCAGAAACGAATCGTAAATAACGGTTGTTACAACATCGTGAAATCAGGCCACTTCGTGAGGTACTGCGAGGAGGTGTTGGTTTTCGAGGAGAAAAAACTTTGATGATGAGAGGTGTTTGTTTATATAGCGTAACTTCCTTTTTCTGTGGAATAGATACTTTAAACAATTACATAAAAGTAAGAAGCTCGATAGAAGCCCACTGTATATATTCAGTTTTAATCTTCAGAGTTGGTATCTGCTAGCGCCTCAAACATGTTATATTTTTTGACATTGCTCTTGACTGCTTAGTGGTAGATGCCGTTCTCCAGACTTCTCCCCAGAGGCATCCTCATTGTCTTATTCTCATTCTTGGATGGCTCCTCTTTCCCCTTTCCCATCTTATCGTGATTTTCCTTTTTCTTATTCTTCTTCTTGGCAGCTCTCTGGCTCTCTGCGTCTTCCACTGGTTCTGTCCCCATGACCTTAAGCTAAAGAGCCAACAACTCTGCCTCCAAAGCCTCCGAATTCTGCCACAACAACTGGAGTTCAGCCCCTTCGTCCTGTACCGGTTCGGCTTATGCTACTTGTTTTGCCTCCTATGCCTTTCTTTGCTCCAACTCCTGCTCTAGCTCTTCGATGCTTAGTCTCTTCTGCAAATTCTTAATTTCAAGCTGCTCAATTTTCCTTTCATACTATTGGACTTGTTCTGACAAGATTTGGTTCTGCCTCATTATTTTATCATGCTTTTTCTCAACTGATTTCCCCATATTCTAGAACCCTAGGATTGCGTTGGCGATCTCCAGAAGCAGCACATTCATGACTGGGCGGACCGTGTCGAATGACTCAGTTCTATCGATCACGCAACGCGCGCCACCGGTACTGAAGGTTTTGACATGGTAATTATGGGTGACACAGTCAGAGCAAAAGGTATGTCCGCAAGGGAACAGAAGGGGTTCCCGTTTGTTGGTGTAGTACTCAGTGCAAATCGGACAGATGAGTGCCTCATCCGAAAAATCCAGCATATCGGTATCAAATGTGAGTGTGGAGGATTATACTTAGTTAACTATACTACCATCCATTTGATGACGATGCAAAGAAATAGCTTAAAAAATCAAAGCAAAGAGAACCCGGTAAATTCTTAGCAATACTTAATCTAGTCGAGTAGGATATCTTCATGTTAAAGGTATTGTATGTATGTATGTATGTATATATCTCACTATAATTTCTTATAGGAGAGGCAACCACTTGAACCATTGATGGCGATGCCGTGCATGGTCTGCGGTAAGTTGCGGAAATGTTAAAGGTATTAAAATATTACATGTGAGAGTAGTATTAAATATAGCTCAGGGGAACAATAGAGAAATTGGTTTGCCGTGCTTCGAAACCAGATTTTCCCGCACCATCATTATGTATCTCTGCAGCTCCATGTTCTCTGCTCCTTCGGGGTTAAAGAAGTACTTCTCCTTCTCTCCCCTGATTTCGATTCTCTGCAAACCTGCCTCTGGGTTCTGACTGTACACCAGGTTGCCTCGGCAGTAGATCTTCAGGATGTCATGTTGGTAGTTGAAGTTGGACAGCAGATGTTTAATGGACGCCTGGGCCCGCAGATAGGGACTGGGTTCCTATAGGATGGACCGTGGGAATTTGCACACCATGAAGTCTGCAGCATACTTATCCCTGATCTGGCCGATATTCATCTTGCTGATGCGTCCGGGATTCAGTGTGATCATCTTGAATAGGCGTTCATACAGGACGTCGATGTTGCAGTTGCTCTCCCTGAGTTTTTTAGCAAGGTAGTGTATTTCTTAGAAGAGATTCTATTTGCCGGTTGGATTCCAGTCGGTGCCTAGACACAGATTGTACTGGTATTTATTGTACTGTGTGTCTGTCAACCATTTCTTCCAGTTGAAGTCGTTGACTCCTCCATACAGACAAAGATTGGAATATGGAGACACGCATATGTTCACCTCATAAGTATCCAGGATATACTTGTGAAGTGGGTACTCCCAGTCAAAACCATTAGCGTGTATCACCAATAGGTTACCCTTGATCGACTGCAACTTGTATACTTGATGTAGGCCATCCTCGTCCAGCTACTCACGGATTTCAGGAGGCAGCTCGATAGCATCGTCTTGGTGCAGATCGGTCCGATACTCAGTAATCTTCATCCGGATTTTGGTGTGCATATCAGAAGCCTATTTGATGATAGTCTTGCGGATGGAAAGTTCGAAGCGGAGTGTCTTGGACTTGTTTTCGGCCGTGATGATGCTGACACCGTCATCGCCAACAATCTTGGAGTCACAACGCACTCGCAGTTCGTTGTAGTTTGTTAGAGCCTTCAGATGACGCACAAAATGTTCGAGGCAAATGATATCGTAGCAGAAGTTGTCGAACTCGCATCGGGTAATTTAGGCCTGGCTCTTGCCCTCTGCTAAGTGTACGTGGAGGTTGATCCTGTTTTTCTCGCTGCTTTTGAGGATGCTGAGCTCGATCATGAGCACTTCTTCGAGGAACTCGATGTAGTCCTGGCTCCAAACCATCACGAGGTTCTGCCGATTCTTCTCGTTGCGCCATATCACATAGATATCGTTGCTGGAGATATTTTTAGAGGATGGGTCCTGGATGATAGCTCTTCGGATGATGTCCTGGAAATGGTTTTGCTTATCGTACTTTGCCTCTTCGAAGATTGTGGTCGTGCCTCCCACCAGTGCCTGCAACTGTGTATACATCTTCGCATACTTTCTGAACACCAACTTGTGTTCATCGCCCCGGATTTTATCGTCGTCCAGCACCTCCCGGCCTTCGATGTCAGTCTGTCGCCATTCGAACCGATAGGTGAATCGATTACCGAAGTCTACGTTTCCTTGGAAATTGAATTTTGTGTGGGTGTGGAGGTTGATAAAGCCTGGGACCATGACTTCGATATCTCGGTCGAACATATCATATGGAGGCTCCTATTAGTCTGATATCAAGAATGTCCATTATTTGCCGCTCCTTCGGAATCTGATATTCCCATATTTCAGGGAAAAGCCTCTGCCTTCGTTGTAGGTTAGATAGAAACCCTTTATGTCGTCTATGCCGTCGATACGGCTGTCAGTTGGACCTTGATCTTCGATAGCCTCTTGGTAGAGCTGGTGAATGCTTTTATAGAAGGTTTCAGTCTTCTAATAGCATTCGCGCCATTCGCGAGGGTCCAGTCTTCTGAATCTTTTCTGGTTTGGCGTGGGCTCCTCCAGAAAATCGATGATTTGTGGGAAAATGTCGCTTCTTTCGGAACAGATATAGCACTTGAGCAAGTACAGCAGGGCCATTTAGATCGCTCCGACTCTTATGATTTCTCCTGTGACTTGGCGATCGTACAGCGTAGGATCATGCAACAGCTTTATGCACGCTTCTCGAGCCTCTTCGACATCTTGGACCATGTGGCGATCCAAGTTTTCACTCCACTTGCGCACACCCCTCATAGAATTGCGTGCCTTAGTTTTTACGAAGGTATCCCAAGAATCGAGTTCAGGCAAATCATCCTCATTTTTGCTGACAGGTTTGATAATAGTGAAGTTGTGGTTGAGGGCAGCGACTCGAAATCCATGGAAGCGGGTCACCATAATGCACATAAAATCTAAAACTTAGTTCCCACGCCATGTCAGGGCGTCTGTTGTTGAAATGCTCTCCAGGATGGCGTCCATGAATTTAGGGTAGTCCATCAGATTTATTTCTGTGAGGATGGACTTGTACCTCTGCCCCGTGAAGATGGAGTAGTAGTAGTTGGCGAGGTCATAAAAGCGCATGTATGCAAGTGCGATGGTCCAATTATTATCTCCTTTAGATATTCGAAGGAGGGTCTTGAGGGCGTGCATGCGTTCCTTGAGTTCGATCCAGCACTCCTGGATGTAGATGATTTGGCAGAGCTGCTGGGAATTCTTGAGGTAGTATTCGAGGTCGTGGTGGATGTGGTTGATGTTGTTGGAGCGCCAATTATCTATTTTTTAAACCCAGGTTTTGCCGAGGGAAGCTTGTTGGTATTGGGAAATGGCCTGGTGGACTGCGAGCCAAGTCTCGCGGGTCTTTCTGTTTTTGACATCCATGTAGTACTCGTAGTACTTGCGTCTTCGATTGGGCTCTTATGTTTTGATGCGTTGATTTTTAAAGTAACTAACATTTGACCATATTTTCCCGTTTCCCTACACTCGCTCGCCAATACTAATTAATGCTTGTGCATCTTGTCTGTCTACCCTGCCCTCCCTGTATATAGGACGTGAAAATTATACATTACTGTGAGTGACCCCAATCTTTATGTGTATTTGCATACTGTTGATGGAAAGCAGATACGCCTACGGAATCCATCAAAATATAGATATAGACTATTATTTTAGAGTGAGGGAATACGTCGGAATAGATTTGATAGCGGAGAGATAAGTGCTGGATATCGCTTATCTGTGGGGGGTTGTTCATTATTTTTTATTGTTGTCTTCAAACGATTTTTTAACTCACCTTCAAAAATACATATCTATAGATCTCCACCCTTCCCATCCATGCTCAAGGATTCTCTACCCCGCAAACGCGACAAGCATCACGACTCCAACAAAGGGGCCTCGCGTTTTGACCCACCTCTGGCTCTGCGCCACTCCTGCCCTATAGCCGAATAATCACAAGATCACTTTAAACAATCTCCTCAAATTTCTGCACCCATGCTTGACTACCCCAAGCCAGAAAGAGATTCCTACAAGCGTCAGAAGGTCTCCATCCTCTCTTCGGCCGAAACACAGCTATCTGAATACGAGTCTATGTCTCTTCCCTCGCGCCAGGACATGGTTCATCCCCTGAAGTCGCACCAGACAGTTTAGTACCTAATGGCTGAGAACTAACAACTTAAACTTGAAATAGATATTGTGCTGCGATCCCGGCCGAAACTCACTGAAACCGAGTCCCTCATCAAAAAGATATCCGAGTATAGGAAAGCAATCTCAGACATCGAAACCCTCCTCGTCGAAATGAGGAAGAGTCTGCGTTAGGCTAATATGGAGCTCAAACTAGTCAAGGACCATAACCTTACTCTGATTAAGGAGAACTAAAAGTTCAAGATATAAATTAATGGCCTCATCGCCAAGCTTAACCAGAACTGTAATCCTTACAGTCCTGCTGAAACCAGCAAAACTGAACAGTCCTTAAAGAGAGTGCTTAGTAATAGATAGCTATAGTTGAAGCCTCGTCACGAGTCAAAACGTCAAAGCTACTTCTAATCGCCCTACCATTAGAGCGAAACACCCCGGCAACGGGACCAATCTAAAGGCGCCACTACTTCGAGACATAGAAAATAGTAAAATCGTCCAAAACAACATTTTAGAGACCCAATGACCCAGCGACAGTACTTTTGATTGGTATGGGTTTAATATTTATTTAGTGTATTTGATTAATGCGAGTAAACCTTAGTGAATTACTTGATACCCGGACAGAGGCTGAAGTATGGAAATACGTAGACCCTTCTCCTAATTTTAACTAATACAGATAGCGACAGCATCAATCTAGTTTATGATTCATACACATTAATTTAAGCACCTTCAGATATTAGTCAGTCCAAAGCACCATGGAGAAAAGGAATAATAAGGGGTCCTCCGACGAGGAAGAAGACGATCACTTTGAAGTCATGACCAAGTTCCCACATCCTGCAATGATGCCACCCAATCCTCAATACCATCTCCCACCCAAGCCATCCACCAAAATACACGATTACTCTCCACTCTCATGGCAAGCCTACTTCGACGAACTCTTCTATCTCGAAGACGGCACCTCTGTCTTCCGAGCAGGCAACTCAGGACCCATCTTCTTCTGCATCCATGGCGCTGGACATAGTGCCTTGAGCTTTGCCCTCCTCGCCAAAGAAGTCAAGAAGTTTGGCACTTTAATCGCTTGGGACTTCCGCGGCCACGGTTTCTCCCGCAAAGTCTAAAACGTGGACGATATGGCCATAATTACTCTGAATACCGATGCACTTGAAGTGCTAAGTGCAATCCTGAACAAGTATCCACAGCAAAACGTGATCATGGTAGGCCACTCCCTGGGCGGGTCTGTATGCTGCCGAGTGACTGAAGAAGCGCTGCGCGAGCATTACGCGCGAAGAATCGTAGGAATGATGATAATCGACGTGGTGGAAGGTACAGCGTTGGAAGCTTTGCCTTTTATGATCAACATCTTGGAGAACAGGCCTAAACTGTTCAAAAACATCGACGCGGCAATCCAGTGGAGGTAAACATTCCTATTTCTTTAGAAGGTGCTATCGTATATATGTTCAGTATCTCCTCGGGAACTCTCAAGTGTATCTAATCTGCCAGGGTGTCTATCCCTCCCCAGCTCCAGGAAGTCATCATCAACGGCACCGAAAAGAAGTATGAGTGGAAGGTCAATCTCCGCCAGTCCGAAAAGTATTGGCGTGATTGGTTCTTAGGACTCTCCAGCTGCTTCCTCAACATCAGAATTCCCAAACTACTCGTAACTGCTGAGCGCGAGAGGCTCGACAAATAACTGATGATCGCCCAAATGCAGGGAAAGTTCAAGTTGAGTGTTCTGCATAATGTTGGCCATTCGGTACAGGAGGACGATCCGAAAGGAACTGCGAAGTTATTGCATGACCTGCTGCACTTGTTTAGGATCCCGCTGACAGTGGCCGAAGACCAGCATAAAGAAGAAGTGGGAGTTGCCAAATTCCATCCCAATCTTTTGCCTTATCAATGACCCAATAAGAAATCCATCATTCATATACCCCCAGTATTTTTATTGTAAAATGCGTGTGTTTGATATGGGAAAAATGGGTACTTTGATATATTAGAAAAGCGTGGCTCATATAAGAAAGAAATAGGACTTGAGGAAACGAGAGGTGGCTGAAAGAAGTCCGAAAGCTGCCATCGTGCCTTTGTTGATCTTGGTGTACAGGATATGCTCGGTAATACTCATTCTCTAGAGAGCAGAGAAGAAGTCCCCGATGCTGGACCCCAGATCCAGAATGTAGCCCAGTCTCTCCCGATCGATGGAGTCTATCCTATTCAGCAGCTACTCGGGCGAAAGACGCAGTTTCTACAGTTATCGTTATCTGCTGAAGCTGCTGCGAAGCTTGATTGCGAGGTGGAAGAAAGAGGCCAGAATCGATAAGAGGAATACGAAGTAGCTGGATCTGCGCAGTTGCTTGTACTTGAGGTTTCTGGCAAAGTACAGGTAGATCGATATGTTATCCATGACGTAAAAGATTGTCCTACACAATAGTTCCGTCAGCAAAGGGACACTGGAGAGACTCCACTTTGATTGACGAGCTAAGTTATAAGCGTGTCGGAGTCGGTTTAGGTACACGATGGAGTGCCCCATCCTGTATATTCTGCGGTAGTTAAACAGCTGCTTGTAGAGGCCATGATAGAATTCTTTTTTGTGGTCGTCCTTTTGTTGACGCTAATAGTACCAGCACATGAAGAGGGAGAGGTACTGCGCACCTTTGAGGATACTGTCTTTAGAGCGGTCGTAGGCTAGATGAATGCGGGACCCGGTGGAGGGGGGCGGCTGCATGGCTTCAGAGTGTTTGCGTCGGGACATCATGGGAGGGGCTAGTTGTTATTATGACAGTGAGTCAGATGGAATGAAATAGAGTTAGACATTATACCCTCTTTTTTGTATTAGATAAACAATCTGTTTAGTTTGGTTATCAGCTAGACTTAAAGAGTAAGCACTTTGGATATTTATTTGGGGAGGGGAGGTGGAGGGTTGGTCCTGCGGGAATAAGAGGGAGGTACGAGCGAGAAGGGTAGCTAAGCAGAAGTGGCCGAGTGGTCTAAGGCGGTAGATTAAGGCTCTATTCCGAAAGGGCGTGGGTTCAAACCCCACCTTCTGCACTTTTTTAGCACCAAAATATACGCGCTCCTTAGCACGACATATCTTTTTATTCGACCCAACGAATTCCAAACGTACTTTAGTTCTACTTCCGATTTCACATATTAAGTTATAGAATACCTATTTATCAATGCCCTTCTTGCATGGTGAGGGTGGCAGGACCCCTAATTACATCACTGCCATGAGTCTCGTCAACTCGATGGTCGGCTTCGGATTGCTCTATGTCCCCCATCAAGCTTTAGAAGCTGGCTACATACCCACTCTCCTTGTGTTGATCTTTCTTGGCTATATCACCTACTAGGCTTGCGCTATGCTTTATGACCTACCGCCGCACATACGACCTGTAGAGTCCAAAACCTGTTTCCCTTGGTTTGACATTTTGGCCTGTATCAGTGACTAGTCTGTCTCCTACATGTACTTTCGACTAGTAACCAATCAACTTCAAGGACTGCTATACCACTACCCTGAGGTTGCGAAGTGGATGCCTTAGTTTGTGCTGATCAGCTTGCTGGTTCTGTACCTGTGCCTCTATAGAAGTTCTTTAGGTGCGTGGGTGATGGGGTACGGAGTATTGAATTTGTGCGTACTACTTGCTTTCATCTCATGGCTGTTCCTGTCACACCCAACAGGTCCTGAACATTTCTAGCCCGTCAAGTCTTGGAACGTGATGAATCTGATCGGCTCTCTGTTTACAGCCTACGCGATTCAGACAGTGTTCGTCCCAATTTTGTAGAACAATCGCGAGAGTAAATCTAATCGGAAAATCTTGTTCGTCGCCTTCTTCATCGGCGCTTTCATCTACTTCTATGCTGCACTACTGGGCGGCACCGGACTCCTTAATAGAGAACCAGTCAAGAAAAACCCAGAAACCATAACTGATTTCTTTTTGCCAGAGAGCTGGCAATGCACTATCGTCCAGGCCATGTATCTCTTCCATGTCTACACTGTTCTACCCGAGTGGATGATCATCTCCAAGTAACTCCTCACATCTCATATTTTAATAGGAATCGTCTGGTTAAGATTCTGACTATTTAGGACTCAAACCGGAACTGCATCATATACTTCACACTACACGTGTCGATGGGATACGCAATTACCAAGTTCGGAGTCGACGTAGAGACTATTGCCAATATGAACAGCATCTTTCTGGTCGGCATCACCTGCTTTATCCCTGTATGGCTGCACTTCCAGTATTGGTATCTCAAAAAGGGTCGCCAGAAAACTCAGGACGACTTCAAAGAACTCAAGTAAGAGGATAACAGGGAGTAGACTCCAGAAGACGCCCCTGTAAAATAGCTGAGCACATGGGAAAAAGTGATCGACATCCCGAAAATGGTCATCATGTTAGTTTTAGGGGTCGGGGTGGGAGTTCTGACTATCTACATGACATTTTTGAAGAAATGACTGATCTATAACATCTTTACTCGAAAATCCTCCCTACAAACATTACTCTATCCGATTTTATTACTTTTATACAGGACTTTTATACTCCATGAGGTCTTCTTTCATATATCTGCTCCTATTGCTGCTACTCGTCGCGCCCACCCTGTCTATCAATGTCCAGAGACAAGTCGTCAGACTCCTTGAAACAATCGCTAACAAAAGAGTCGCCTTCCTCACTAATCCTACCGGAATCGATGACAAGTTTCAACTCATCAGCGATATAGTTATTGAGAACAAGGCCAAATACAACATCACGGTCGTCTGCTTCTTCGCCCCGGAACATGGACTCCGTGGAGACAAGCAGGCTGGAATCGGCGACCAAGACTATATCGATTCAATCACAGGCGTGCCCGTCTATTCAATCTATGGCGTGAGGAAAGCCCCCACGACTGAATAGCTTAAAGGGGTGGACGTATTCGTCTATAACATCCAGGATATCGGAGCCCGTTTCTATACCTATATTTGGTCCCTCACCTATGTCATCGAAAAGCTCGCAGAACTCGATATTCCTCTTGTCATATTTGATAGACCGAATCCTTTGGGGAGGAAAGCTGAGGGATGTGTGCTAACTCACAACGTGGGACTCACTGGCAGACTATTCCCCAAACAACAGTTCACGATTCCCGTCCGCTACGGTCTCACCGTCGGCGAATTCATTAGATATTTGCGAAGCTACTTGCCTAGCTTCAGGCTTTATATCGTATAAATGATCGACTATGACCCTGAGTCTGAGTCTACCATCCCAGATTCTCATTGGGTGCCTTCTAGCCCCAATATTCCCACCCTCGACACAGCATTCGTGTATCCTGGGCTTGGACTGATCGAGGATACCTCTGCCAGCGAAGGAAGAGGCACGACACGCCCTTTCGAAATGTCAGGAATAGCTAATATTTCGGCCTATGACGTCTACAATCGGCTCCAAAATGTAAATTATCATCCATAGAATATTTAGACTTCCTTCCCTGGTGTTGCCCTCAGGCCCAACTACTTTATCCCCACCCAGGACAAGTTCGCCGGCCAGTCCTGCGGCGGTGTGCAGATCCACATCTTGAATCGAGCTCTCATCGAACCTATTAAGCTTGGTCTCAGCATAATTAAAGCCTATCTAGCAACATCTAACGATATGAGAATTGCGAACGCAATGGATAACGCGTTAGGGTATGTGGGTGCAGCTCAAGATGTGAGAACTCTGTCACCAGAAGCAATACTGTCGAAGTGCCAGGCCAATATGACCTCTTACGAGAAGGAGAGGAAAGCTGCATTGATATATTGAGAATGATAAAGGTAGAGAGCATGTAGGATAGAGTTGATGTTTCCAATAAGTTTGATTCAAAAACACTGACACACCGCCTTATCTAAGCAAAGTATTAACCCAGTAGAAGAGTGGTTGTGAAGTGATAGGGCAAAAAGTCCTTCCAAGAGAGTCTGTATGAAGAAGTTTTAAAAGAGATTAAGTCAGGCTCCTTCAATAACTGGCGGTTGTAGTCTGGACTACGATTATTAAATTATAAATAAAGTAGAAAAATATATTATTCATTCTGGATATCAATATGAGAACTTCGGAACCCATCAGCGAAGAAGTCTACGCAAGAGCCAATAAAAAGGTGATCTCTGGCTACCTCCCTGAACACTTCGAGAAGACCGAGGACTTCCCCGAACTCTCAGAGTACCACTTCAGAATCTAGAACGACCAGACAATACTCGAACTCCAAAACCTACACAAGTCATCCTTGCCTCAAGACATTTAGTTCAAGTCAGCCAGTGATGACTTCCGATCCAGAGTCAACAACCTCAAATATTCTCTAGACAATCTGATGTTTGAGCCCTTGCCTGTGTCCAGGGCCGAAACCCATGGCTACTACGATATCGGAATGTAGGAGGAGTCTGGAGATAGCACAGACATAAACGCCAAGGGTTACCAATCCTTCCTGGCAGAGCTGAACGAGAAAAACATGAGCAGCGAGTTTAGGAAATTAAAGATTAGCGATGAGGCGTTTCAGTCGACCTGTAACAAACAGATTGGAGCTGCAGCAAACCGTAATCCCAGTTCCATGCAAGCGGAAAAGGACCAGAAGGAGCAGAACAAGCTCACAAAGAAATTAAACCGCATGGAAATCTCTGAGTACTGATGAGACTTGCATACAGCTCTTTTATATGAGTCCGACACTGCGCGTTAAGGTGTGTCATACTTATCATACTCTCCCATTTAGTTAATTATAATATGGAGGAGCACTCACAACCTAAAGCAAGCCTATCCACACACATTTACTTCGTTAGTGATCTGGGTAAACATCCCTTGATACACTACAACATGCATGGTTAGAAGGAGTGGCATACTAGTCCCATGCAGCACTACTCCCTCAACATCTTTGCCATTAAGTTGTCCTGCCCAAGCGGTACTCAGTTGGAGTTCGTGTTCTGCGACTCCAATCAGCAACGCTGGAACCACCCTCTTAGACTACTCTGCGACCCTGAAACCCTGTGCAAAACTGGCCTCGGCCACAATTACCTCATAAATGTCTCTTAGAATCTAGACTTCGTGGTGGTTGATAATCACGTCCTACAAATTCTTAGATAACCCTCTTAACCTTATTTGCCACAGACACTACTTGCCATAAAGTTTGATGGTATAATCGCGGGAGATTTCGCGAGTAGGGTGCGTTTTAACTAATACTGGATGCGAACTCTGGCCTTTTCCAAGCGGCTCAAACTACTGTATGTCAGTGGCCGCACTCTCGAATCTCTATTGCGTTAGGAGCCTCTCATCCTTTACCCACACTATATAATCTGCTAGTCGGGGACTAAACTGTACAACTTTAACGATACAGTTCAGGAATATTAGTTACTCTTCGCAAGTTGTATAAGTAAAACTCAGGTAGAATGCATTGACAAGCTCCTGGAAGAGATGCCCCTAATAAAAGAGTCCTACAAACTAATAAAAAGAGACGGGGTAATAAGCTTGTGTTTTCCAACCCAGATATTCGAGTCAGTGCAGAATCATCTGACAGTGCTGGAGGATCGAGTATTGGCTGCGGATATGCAGGTCAGTCTGTTGGACTGTCAACAGGTGAAATACCTTGACATTGTCACTAAATAGACCAGTAAAAGGGCTCTTCTGGATAGATTAGTAGCAATGGAAGGAGCATCGATGTGTGTGGGTTTCGGATGCAACTATGACGATATCTAATTCCTGCAGGCATGTACCCACAAGATAGTACCCTCTAACATCACGCCAGAACTTAAGGAGATGATGGAGAGTGAAGTCTAGAATGTTAGATTGAGCAGGAGTGAGTTTGCAGAGTGTGTGATTTAATTCTTATAGGAGTTTCGTTAAGGACAGGAGGCAGTTCTACTCCAGAGTTGAAACCTGTACTCTTCGAACACATATGCACACATATTATTCATGGCTCAGAGCTCAAATATTGTACAGCCTCTGTATATTTTAATTACAAATAACTAGCATATCGTTCAATCGAATCACAAGCGTCTATCCTGGACATCACACAAACAACCTGACTACTTCATGGGAGCCATCCTTAACACCTCTAAGGTCGAGTATGCTAAATAATAAAAATAATCTGCCCGCAGACTCGAGTCCAATATCGAGTACGCCATCATAGCTATTGGCGTATTCCTTCGCTTCTATGGCGCAGCCACACCCGAACTCTGGAGAGATGAGGCTTTTAGTGTCCGTGCCGCTATGTTCCCTCTTGATAGGATGCTTGAAATCGTACGCAATGACACCGCCCCCTTCTTCCACTACTATGTCCTCCACTTTTGGATTAAGCTATTCGGAAACTCCGAACTCTCCGTCAGAATGCCATCGATTCTGGCAGGTTGCATGTCTATACTGGTCTTCAGAAACCTCGTACGGCATGTTCTTTCTGGCAAGAATGCCCGTCTCTATGCATTGGCCCTGTACGTCACCAATCCGCACATCGTCTCCTATGACCAAATGGCTAGGGTTTACGCGATTGTTTTGTGGATGGTGCTGCTGACCCTACTGAGCATGATCGAGATCATTGCACAGACTGATAACTCTTGGTCGTACATACGGTTAACGATAGCTACGACAGTGGGACTGTACGCGTACAACTTGTTCCCACTGGTCGCCTTCACTAACCTGATGTTCATGCTGTACTATTGCAATAAGGGCAGGCAGTTCAAAGTACTCGCCAGTTACTTCTTCTCTGGGCTCATCTACTTGCCCCTGTTCCTCACCTTCACTATCAAACAATTGCAATTGGTTCGCGAAACACATCTGCCCTTCTACTTCACAATATCTTTGTTTATTCTTTTTGTGCCGCTCTTTAGCGGGGAAAGACCACCCTCTGCGACTAGCAAATTTGATATGGTTTTCAGACTGGTGACTATGATGATCTTCCCTGTTGTCCTTATAGTCATCTGCACCTTCTGGCTCCGCGGAAACATGAAGCTTCAGAAGAATAAAACCAAAATCCTTTGGAAGTGGATGCTGTTCGTACTAGCCCTGTCCTATCTGTACTCCTTGAAGAGTGCGATCGTAAGTCCTCGATACTTCCTATTCTTCTTGCCACTGTTGTGTATTGTGCTGGCAGAGTTGCTGGCCTAAACCCAAACCTCTTGGGTACTCTCTGCGATCGGTCTTGCCTTCCTCTGCATCACTCTTTACGAGTCAAGCATCGGTTACATCTATAGAGGAGATGTCCGCACAATGATCAAAGACTTGGCCAGATGCAATCGCAAAAACCTGGTTATGGTGCCTGACGGAGTATCGTTCCATACTCTACAATACTATCTAGAAGACCACGTGAAAATCTACGATCCGAAACGAAGTCTTCCTTATTATGATGGTGTCGCAATCTTCACGCCCTCAGACTACATGGACACTAAGGATTTTAGTGCATTTGACTGTGTAAACGTGGTATTTTTCCGGGCCCATCCCGAACTTTCGAACCTGCTGACGAAGAACGGTTTCAAACTGAAGAACTACATAACCTACCGAGGAGCTGACTACAGTTTGGAGAAGTGGTTCAGAAAGTGAGACATTCCTGATAAAAAACAACGATGATGATGTAGAAGCTAATATTTCCCTTTTCTGGTGTGAAAGACATGTGTGTATTCATAAGAAATAGCTAGTCAATAATATTAAAAAATAACTCATACAAATTTATGCGGGTTCAGTCCCGCACCATGGGAATTATTTCAACGTGGCCCAATGACTACCTAACTGTGACCCCAAGTCGCAGAGGCGTACACCACCCCCGGGTGGTAACAAACCGTGAAAGATAGAGGTCGGGAGGCACGCGATTGAACCCCATGGCTCCAGAGTCCCCAGCTTCGCCCGGCATCGCCAACAGGAGCTTCCAACCCTGGACCCCCACTATATGGAAATTATACACAACCAAGCCCGTGGTCGGCATGACTTATGGCTTTAAATAGCCATAAGAATCTACCACCATGGGGTTTTGGTTGTTGTATAATGGAAGTATTGGAATATACTCAATATTAAAAAATAGTGATATGTAAAATCATCACATGCATTATTTTAGGTGGGGAGCCACTCCGAACGGAGAACTAAATTTGTCAGCCACTTCATAGATCTGTCTGAAGTCAGACCATTACTTGTTCCCATATTTGTTCTTCACGGCTCTCTAGCACTTATCGAATTCCTACTGGCTCAGAGGACGGGTGTACAGGCTCCTCAATTTGATCTCATCGCTCACACTCAGCTTCTTAGATTTGCTGATCTTGATAAGACTTGGGATCTATGAGTACGCCAGAGACCTCAGAGGAAGTTTGAGGGCCAGAAACGTGTAGTCGATCAATATCAAATCCTGGATCTGCTGAACGGTCAAAGCCTCTAGAGCTCTTTCAGAGAGGTAGACTTTGCTGTTCGGCAATACTAGAACTATGACACTGGGGTCTTCAATAACCTCCACATCTATTCGTGAGTGCTGGGAGACTGCACTCTCCTGGGATTTATTGGACGGATCATTATTTTGAGTGTGGACAAGAGAATTAATATTTTGCTCAATAGATTTAGCTTTAGCTTTGAACAGGGAGTTGGAGTTGAGCACGAAATCGCGGGAAAAGATGGTATTAACTTTTTATATGATCTTGACTTCTTTGTCTGGTCCTAGGGGTAGAATAGACTTCTTTTTGGATTCGGGGTCTCTGTACACTCCCACGCTGTCATACACTGTGTACGCAGAATAGGCCAGAACCCCTATCAACAGAGTGCCTAATAACTCCTTCCGCATCAAGTGCAAGTAGCCGTAGAGGGAGTTGTAGTGTCCTTCTCTGCTGTTTATTTTTCTGTGCATTTCAGAGAGTCGTTGCTCATCTTTGGCTTTGTTCATGAGCTCTCTTTTTTACTGCAGATTCTGGGCGAAACCATACTTCAGCGCCATCGTCCCAATGAGTGTTGTTCTTACCGAAGAGACAGGGTTGAGCCTTGGCAACATGAGGAATACGTATTTATAGACTGATTTGTTGGGAGCTAAACTTAATATATAATTACGGTTGGTAACATTGCCAAGCGATGCGAGGTCTTTTCGCTGCTTCCCTATATCCCTTATAAAAGTATTAGATACTCTACTAAATACTATCGAAGCACTATGTTCGGACTATTCAATCAACCAAGCGGAGGCCCTCCAGCTCCTCCCCTCGCCATATTTGGATCCAACCCTCAAAACCGAGGGTTGTCAAATATCTTCGGAGGCACACAACAGCAAGCACCCAGAGGAATAGCGGGTCTTCTTGGAACCGCAGCAACTGGTTCGACTATCGGTGGCCCAACAATGGTGCCTGCAAGTAATCACAATACGGCAGTGCTGGACCGGTAGTTCGAGGGGTTGTCAGTGAACATGAAGTATTCAGACTTCCAGAAGATTCTAAAAGAACGGGAAACATAAATTATTAGTGCTCTAAGATGAGGAAGACATACTTTTTCATCAGTCAAGGCTAGGACTGACCAACTCTATGATATGCTGTTTTTGTATAGTTTATGTTGCTGAGGACTAGTTTACTGTTCAGAATATTTATTTTAGGCGAAGATAATTCTTTATCCGCAAACATACTGATTCACGGTCTTCATAAAGACACAAATGATAGTCAGCAACCCTCAACCCTCTTCGACGATACCCACAACCTATAAGCTACTTCATCATAGTGATTAACCTGATGTCCCTCTCTCTATTCTAGTCATCACGTGGAACCTCCAAGGATCCGTCCCTCCCATGTAGTCATTGCAGAAACTGCTAACTCCTTAACAGCTCCAAAATGATCTCATAGTCATAGGTACTCTTGAGTCCTTTTGACAAACTATCTAAAGTAGCCTTCAGGGAGTCAATAATGTGAAAAGTCTTTATTCGCAGCATTCTTCTGTGATGGAAAAGAAAATTGGGAACTTCTCGTATCGAGCTGTCTTTCTTCTTCGCACAGTAGGATCGCCGGAGTGGTCTTACAAGGCATCCACCTTGTGGCCTACTTGAAAAAAGAGAAATGGGGATACCTGTCGAAAGCATGGCATACGGAGCTGAAGACCGGCTTCTGTGGGTTGATCGGCAACAAAGGAGCAGTGGGTATTGTAGTTACATTTTGTTCGATCTCACTCAATCAATCCTTCATTATTTTACGACCAGCAATTGACTGTATTTGAAGTTATCTAGAAATGGGATTCAGCCTCGGGACGATGAAGTTTCTGTTCATAAATGTCCACCTTGATGCCAACAGCAAGAGTCCCCGCAAAAGAAACCAGGACCTTCTCGAGGTTCTCGATAAACTGGTGAGCACTCAAGCACACGATCACATCATCCTTTTCGGCGACATGAACTACCGGACCACTATGACTGAGGAGGAATAACTGGATTTCCGGAAGAACAGAAAGTTCCCTTCATTTCTACACAAGGACGAACTGCCCCATCAGCAGATAATCAATGAAAGTGCATTTGGATCCTTTAAGGAAGGCACAATTAACTTCCCTCCAACCTACAAAGTCGAACTCTTCGAAGATAAGTACGTGGGCAAAAGAACTCCTAGCTGGACCGACAGGATATTCTACAAGTCAAAGAACCAATAACTGGCACTTCTGTCATACGGGAGCGACTTGAGAGCAGTGGGCAGCGATCACAGACCTGTCTACGGTCTGTTTAGAACGACTTTCAAAGCTCCAAAGATAAAACCGTTGGCTAAGCCGCAGCCCGTTTAAAGTTGCCGAATCATCTGATATTAATGATTTATAAGTGGTTGGATCGCTAGGAATTATGTGTGGCTTTTAGTTTTCGAATGTTGGCGCCGAGAATATCGAGGCTTTAATCCATAGACCATATTCTCATCTTCTGTAAAAATATTATAAAATATAGATATATATTTTTCCGGGGTGTCTGACATCACAATTCTAGTCTTACTTACACTCTTAATCTAATAATCAATAACAGCTCTTTTCGCTAGATGAAGCCTCCTACTATTTAGCACTCATCTCAAGCAATATCATCGTTCTGTACCCTCAGAAACTCACTCTTGCCCTAATAACAGAAATCTGCCAACACTCAATCCATCCTCGGATTGGTTCTCAACGTACGGATCCTTCCCTAAGATACTCACCTGTCCAGCCAATGGGTTGCCATCATCACTCTTCTTGACTAGTCCCTAGACCCCAACATTCGTGTCAATTGCAGGTACTAGGTCTCTATACAGCACGACAACCAGAAATATACTCCCAAAGGATTAGTACCTGTGGGTAGTCCCTATGGTCTATGCAAGATCAAGATACCATTGCCTTTCAAAAAGCAAGAGGAAAACATGAAGGAATACCCATTTCTCTCGTAGCTTGGGGGTATTCTGCTGCTTTACAATTGTATGATTAGCTTGAACCCGACAACCCAGGATCTGTAGGCCACACTACCCAAGAGACTCTTTACTTACCAATACTATATTCCCAAACCAGATGATGGTAAATTACTGTATTTACCACACCAACTCTCCACTCTCCATATCAACTAACAAGAATAACTTGCTCGCATCACATAAAGACTATTTAAGATAGACATGTTCCTGAGGCTGCTCAGGACTGAACACGAGCTGAGTGTTATGAATCGACTCAGAACTGTCTATAACTGGCAATTTGTAGGGAGGCTCGAAGCTATTGAGAAGGGATGTCTTTTCATTCAGCAGTTCTCGTTGAATGTAGAGGATCCTGTCTTTAAAGTTATGATCTATACACGTACACTACGCTCCTCGACGCTTCTGGAAAGGTTCAAGGTCGGTGATATTCTGGGGTTTAAGAAGGTATGGCTGGAAATCGAAGCTTTAAAACGACCATAACCCGCACAAAGCCAGGAATCTGTTCAGAATTCGGCTCTTAAAGACTCGTCTTGCTGGCTTTACGGAGAGTCTGATGAAAACAGTACCATAATCAAGATTCTGCCAGGTACTTTGATCAAAGGGAGTCGAGTCTATAGCGTAATTCCCAAAAATAAACACTCCCTCCTCTAAGCGACAACCGACTAGCTGGATTGGGTGCCTGGAGGCTACGAGTACATCGTTAGTGCCTCAATAATGTGCTATAAACTGATTGAGGAATCTTCACTAAAAGATGGTTATGTGCTGACATTGCGAAACCTGTAGAAAGTAGGTGCGTCAGTCTGTGTAAAAACAGGACCCATCGAAAAACCTAATCTATTTTTCTCAGTGCTTCTGGGCTCACTGAGATAGAACTAGTAAGTCGACAAGGGTGTGGTGTAGCTATTCATGAGCAAAGTGCATTGCTGGAGCCTCAAACACCCTCTCAAGCTGATCATATCTAAGAAGTAGACAGGTCTGTATATTCAGAACACTTTGATCGGCATCCAATGAATACATATATAAAATTTGCACGTTAGACAATGCTTCTTTAAAATACCTTGAGTCCAATTCATTTCATAAAACTATTCCTTTCTATTTTTACAGTTAGCTCCAGCATGAACAGCTACTTCAGTCACGAGAACAAGGAAAATATCCAAACCAATAGATCATCCTCCCGCAACCACCCTGCCAAGGAGTCTCAACAGCTTGATTGGAGGCCTTCTATCAAGGTTGGCTTCAAGGCTCCTATCCCGATCGATAGGTCCCTCATCGAGACACGTCCACGATAAAAACAAATAC
The DNA here is from genome assembly GCA_023053545.1 of Lepidurus packardi. Taxonomy (NCBI): domain Eukaryota; kingdom Metazoa; phylum Arthropoda; class Branchiopoda; order Notostraca; family Triopsidae; genus Lepidurus; species Lepidurus packardi. The sequence goes on from JAKZAN010000193.1 coordinate 56,058, forward strand.
GCCACCCCAATCATGAATCTCAGGTCGATCCGCTCCAAGAACGCAAGCATTAAAAAAAGCATCTAAACAACATCTAAGTACGCTTATCCCAGGCCAAACTTGACCCGAGGAGCTAGAGCTCTCGCGGCATGCGCAAACAATGCTATGAAAAAAACTACTCCTCATCCTTGTTCAAGCAGGCCGATCAAAATAAGTCGGCCTTGGGATGCAGTGGCTACGAGTCTTGCGAGAGCTCTCAAAGCAGAAGAGCGCTGCCTTCCTATTCGGACAATGGTATGAAAGGAATCCTCGCATACAATCATGCTAAACCATATCGGGAGATGCCGATGACCAGCAAGTGCAACTAGGTACCAGCTTCGCAGAGGCAGTTGAGTTTCGGCGAGTTGCATGAGTTCGACTTTAGGCATAAACCCCAATTCAGATGACAAACCCCCAGCACTGTATAACTCGATACTACGTCTATCAATGTCTTTTTTTCCAATCATTTATGTATTTTGTGAGTAGACTAAAGGATAGCATAGATATAAGTGTGAGTTCACGCTGTGGTTTGCTTGGATTAGTGGTAGGCAACCTGCTGCTTGCGGAGTCTCTCCTTCAAGGATCCGCAGATGTCGGTCAGGATGCTTACTTGTAATTCCTCGTAATCCTTTTGGTCGATGTTATCCTCACTTCGATTCATAATTTATCTGAGTTTGGCTGATTATTTCGTGAGTTCTGCCACCCTGTTCGTGAGTTTCATCACTTCACTATTGAGGTTCCATTAGTTGCGGGTCAGCTCCTTGATCTTTTCGGACTGACTGAGCATCAGTTTGGTGTGCTTAGTGATACTGATACAGGGCGGGTGACTCTGGGCCTCTGCTTCTGGTAACTGCTTCTTCATAAAAGCCTATTGGCTATTCTCTGATTACTGTTGCTTTTTTCGGTGCAAGTTCTCCTTCAGGAACTCAATTTCTTCCATGAGTTTGTTGCGTTCCTATAGATACCTTTTTTCCTGCTAATACATATTGGTCTTCAGTTATTCCAGGATCGATGAGTTGAGTTCATGGTCTGTTGCATCACTAGTCATGCTCCGATTGTCCCAGTCATTCAACTGCTTCTTTTTCAGACTCTCCACCTATTCCTTCGCTGCCTTCAATTCTATGGCTAACTCTCTATTCTGATTTTCTTTGATTTAGATCTTCTTGGTCTCCTGCAATAGTGATTTCTAGAGATGTTTGTTTTCGGTTTATAGGGCTTCGACTTTGCTAAGAAGCTCTCTGACTTAACGTGCCTGGTCATCAGGTTCGGACCCCAGGTTTAAAAAATGGTATTACTGGATTAGGGTCATTAGCACGATCTGGTGTTGTTGGTTGAGTCGAAGGATAGACTGAATGAAGAATTATTTGTTGGATGCCTGGACGGCTGCCCCGAAAACCATGAGGCTGAGGTTGAATAGACTATTTCGATTCTAAGATTATTCGGTCTTGTTCTGAGCAACTGCTAACAGGTCTATGAGAGTTGGATCGAAAAATGACTGGAGAATCTCTCGGTAGTAGAATTCTAGTTCTTTGAACAGCCTTTTGAGGTTGGAGTAGGTAATGGTCCAAGAAAAGTTAGGATTGGGACTGCGTTCATCACTTCGGAATTAAGGGATTCTCCTGACAATTTGAGTGAGGACTTCTCCATCTGAGAGCTGCGTTAGGGACGACAGGTTAGCGCCAGAAATGAAGTTGATCCAGGCCAGCAGTGCCTAATTTTTCATAGTATCAGAGAGTGCAAGTCTAAAGAGATAGAATCAATATTTGATTATCAGCAATACAAAGAATAAAATGACTACGAGGTGCATGCGATAATAATTCTGGAACCGAACACTTTAATGATCAACTTGAATAGGGATTGGTGGTTTCTGAGTTTCGAGGAAGAGGGATGTCTCCTGGGGCATACTGGTATAATGGGGGTGTTCCGAAGGGCACCGGATAGTAGTAATAAACCCCCCTCCCATGTTCTCCTTCCCTCACTCCGGCCGGGATGTGTTCCTGTTTGATCAGGACCGGCAGTAGATCCTGGATCTTCCTCGCAAAGGAGTCTTTGAGTCCCTGTACCATTCCGAACACTTTGTTGATTTGATCCTCCAGCTACTATATTTTGTGACCCAGGTGCAGGCATTTTTAGCAATCAATCAAGCTATTGGCTATTTTCACCTCATTGTCCTGCTACTATTTCTCCACTACGGCCGGTTCGTGTTCTTACTTCACAACAGCGTCTGTTGGAATTTTGAGGCTGCGTTAAGATTTGTTGTCGCTTCGATTCTCGCTGTCTTCCAACTCGGAGCCATCACTCTTGGAACCCCTCCTGGTTATGCGTCCTGTCCTCTTCTTTGTCGTCCTCTTCTCTCTTATTCCGTGCTGATCTCTGCCTGAAAGTTTCATCGATATAGAAGTCTCTGTTTTTGTGGAACGGTCCGAAACACTCAACACACAAATGGATTTTGCGTTTAAACTCAATAGAACACGCTTCACATGCGTATTTCGATTTCTTCTGCGTAGGACTCTTCTTCTGGCCTTACTTGGAGAGTTTCAGACAAGCCTGACATTTCAGACAGTTTTTCTCCTTCATCGGGTAGTGGTTATTTACGTTGGCTGAGCTTGTGGCTTTGGGGATCATGGATTGTTCTAGCTGAGTCCGTATGGCTCGCAACTCCTACACGAATGCTGGCGAGAGCTGGTCGATCAGGCGACTATTCTGGGAAATCGATGCTTAGTAGGGGTCATTAAGAATATTGAACAGAGCAATTCTCAAGAGACGGTGCCTAATGGTATCTTTGAGTGTAGGGAGAAACGCTTGAATTTTATGGTGCAGAGTCTGATGTTTGGAGAAGAGTGCCATGAACAACTACCTGTTTTGGATCCACGGAATCGCATTGTGGGTCATAACCGACCAAATACCAGTTGACAGTCTTCCGAAGTAGATGTCGTGCTATTCGCTTGTGTCAATATTTATCCGCAACAGACTCTCTAGAATGCCAGGGTCTTTCTCCTGTCTAGTGTCCTGAGACCGTGACATATCGATATAGGCCACGCTGTTCTACTGTCCTTGAGCATCCCAGCCTGAACGTAGTCGATTCACGAAACTGCAGTCCAGGTTTGAACTTTCAGGCTCAGCTAGAGGGGTTTGAAGGATCTTTGTCTTTTTATTGAGGATGAGTATAAAATTAGATCTTGCCAGAAACTTGAGTTTCTTGAGGATCTATTTGGCATCTTCATTAATTTTGGCGGCATGGAAAAAAGAGACGATCTATCCTCTGACGCTCTGGACCAAGATATCGGTCAATCGGGGGTCCGATGGGCTGGTGGTCAGAGTCATGAAAAATACCGTGCCTGCGATGGGTGACATTTTTCGGAAGAAAGAGTGGTAAGGCCCGGGGGCTAAGGAATTGGAGAACGGCTAGCAATCAGGTAGTTCGGCTGCGGGATCTGCGAAGAACTTATGAATCTGGTTGGAAGTGGGTTTGCGGTGTATTTGCAGTCTCTGGTAGACTTCCTGTCGTTCTTTGGCAGAGAGTTGATCGATTTCAGTAACTTTGGCAACAATGAGTGTGAAGTCATTCTGAATAAAAATCAATAAAAAGCAGGGAAAGATGGTTGTTTTGAAAAAATCAAACTAAAGAGGAGTGAGGATAATAAAGTGTCATTGCCTTTTTAAATATAATTACTAGGAAATTGCCAGCAAAGATTATTATAGTGGCTCATCCCCACACACGCTTTTAGTCTCATTCCCCATATCCGGGTCATTCAGACACCCCCAAAAGCATATGCCAATTATTAGAGTCCTCCCCTCAATATTTGGGGGGTGCCGAGGCAGTGGATACAACGATGTATGCTCATCCGGGAAAATGGAAATTACCTATTTGATGTTCTTGAAGACGAGCTGGACGTGGCCCGACCATGGCAGCACATTTCTTTCGGGAGGCGGGAGGATGGGGTGGGTAGGCGAGGGCGGGAGGTGAAGGGGCTGGAAACTAGTGGGGACGAGTGTCTTATAGTTGTATTGGAAGCCCAGGGGGTATGTGGGAAGTGGGATCATTTAAGTGACTCGAGGGAGTGTTGAGGAGGTGGTGAGAAAGGCAGTGTATAGAAGGGAATTCTGAAAATAAATTAAATATTATGCCAAAGATACCTGAAAAATGTGTAATAAGTTTAAAATAAGAGAGATAGCATTACGAGAACACTCCTTTCGGGATGAGTGCTGATGTCTGGTTTGTCCTCCGCCTTAGGTTCAAATGCAGTCGATCCCAATACTCACTAGCTTTCAAAGCGGATAACAATGGCTCGCATATCCTGACTATTTTGGTTGCCTATTTACTGATTGATAGTATCAGCTTCAAAAATAAATATCCATCCTCGATCTCTTCTTTTTTGTCACTCATTATTTCAGACTCTAATATCCTTCTGCAGCCGTAGATGACATAGGATGACCTGGGAATGGCCTCTGAATCAATTCAGTGTTGCTATCTATTTGGTGGAGACTCGACCATTGGCTATTAATTTGTAGGACGGGGACAATGGACTTTTCCCAGGAAAGTCTAGCGTAAGTCCGAGGGTATTTCGAGCAATTCTGTGCGATTCGATCTAGTCACGAATTAGTCAAGAACTCGGATTAATTTTCGGGACATAATTCTACGATATCCACACCTACTTCTATGTTTCCTCAAAACATCAAAAATTATAGACATTATCATCGAACAATATAAGAAAAAACTATCATCAGCATCCGGAGTTTACTCACATGCATAGGTCCTATTCCACCGGGAAACTCCACCCAGTCTGAGTTACCATCGACTCTTTGGTCACAGTTGAGTGCCGCAACTGTGGACGTCTTCGCCAGCAATTGTTCGTCCCTTTTGTAACTCTCCCGTCCTTTTGCCTAGCCAACACCGCCTCGTTCTGTTCTGAGTGTACTTTCTTGATTCCTGATTTACTCATGAAGATATGCTGGTCTCCACTAAAAGGCTGTAAGTTAGCACTAGTCGCACACTCCTCAATATATCTTGGCTAAGAAGAGTACCTATCCTTGTGCAAGCAGATGATCTCTTTGATGGGTGAGGACATGCAAGAAGATATGTTGCTTTTGAAGATAGAACTGCTCTTCTCACACTACGCCTTGCCGAGCATGAGACTGTTTGGATTGTTAGACAGATGGCGACAGATGGATCCCATTGCTGCTCTGTTGATTCGCTTGGAGTCTTTGGGCTTTCTATTTGAAAGCCCAATAATCTAAATTTTGAGTTTGCTTTTCACGAAAGGAAGGAGTAGCTGTTCTTTGCTGTTGTTCAGGGGTTGTCCGATGATGGCTTTAGGCAGTCCTATTTTTATGCCAGGACTCTATTTTGGTTCACTTTTGGGGGGTGGATGTTCTTCCTTGTAAATATGTTTGGGTTCCGGGCTATTAGTGCTTCTGGCCGGGGACTGTTTGCTGTTGCTATTTTTTGACCGCGAGAGTAGCGACTGCAGCTGTTCGCGGTAGTGCTGCGAACTGAACAAGGGAGTGGGTTCATTCCTCTGGGAATAGGATTGTGGTTATCTGCTGAAGATCTGTGCAGGGGAGTGTCTGGTTAGGCCTTCGCGCAGCAGTCCATCGATTGGCACGTAGCAGTAGGCTTTGGGAAAGGTACTTTTGGTGCCCGGCTGCATAGAGGAGGATGGACTTTTATTGCAAATAGTAAAAAACCTATAAAGAATCACACAAAGGACTAAGTATCATATAGAAGACAATGGGCAGCTTCTTTAACTAAAATATTTGTGTGTGTAAAAAAGGAGGTTACAAATGGACTATCATTGTCCTTGTTTTGTCCTTGTTTTGTCCTTGTTTTGTCTAACCCGGCTCTACCAGCTAATAGTGGTTGGTCTTACATTTCGAATATCCCATATTTCGAAACCGTAACACTCCCCAAAAATTAATGTGGTGCTTAGAGCACGAGATAACCAACAGCCGTTCAGCCACATATGGCATGTAGAGACTCGATGATCACATCAACTGACTCCGATTCTGCACTCACGATCGTCCTCAGGGCTGCCTCGTCCATGAAAGGGTCGTTCATCAGAATATACAGCTCACTCCGTGAAATCTTTTCCTAGTTGTAAAGACAATTGATCTTGACTTTGAAGGCATCCTACATTTCTACCAACTCCTAGTCGTATTTGACGACACCATGGATGGTCTCCAGTACTTCTAGGACTGTCTTCACAAAATCCTCGCTTGACATGCACCCGTCTCCGATCTGCATGGTTTCGATCAGAGTTTGCAGTTTGTCCTTGATATTACCTCGAATGACTACAGAGATGCAACATAGGAATTCCCTAAAGTCTAGTTTGTTGTTCCTCTCGGAGTCGAAGGAGTCGAAGAAACGCGATAGAGTGATATTGCCACTGGAGTCCTGATCGCCTCCTTTGTTCCTTATCAGGTGTTAGAGAAATTCTATTTTTTTCCTTTTGAGATACTCTTCCATGAACCGGAAGTATTGCTATTTGGAGATGCCGATGGCGTTCTACCCCAGCAGCTGCACGAACACAGGTCGCACCTTCATGATCTCTTCCTGGCTGAATTTGGTGAGACTGGCTAGTTTCCGGGCAGTCACCTTGTTGTCGGTGTCATTCCACTGTTTCGCGAAATCTCCGTAGTACTGTTCGATGAACTCGTCTCTACGAGCACGGTTGATTTCTGTCTGGGAGAATATCTCCACAAAGTTTGAGTGGTCTAGGTTTTCTATGAACTTCTCGATCTTCTTGAATTGTGAAGCCGTTGATGCCACTTTCTCGCGGAATAGAACCATGATTGATACGAGAGTCTTCTCGATAACCGTGAAGTCTCGCTGTTTAAGCAGCTGTTCCCAAACGAAGAGAGAGTTCGAAAAGCTCAAATTTCCGATGAACAGTGTCAGAAGACACTTCGTGCCAATTATTTCAACGACCGTGTTCATAGAGTCCAGCTCCTGGGCACTTAGAACACAGTTGTACTGCTACCTGATGATCTCTTCAAGGTAGCACTTGACCATATGGAGTTCAGCAAGTAGTCCTATGAGATTAGTGCCTTTTTCGCTCTGGGAGTATAGATTGAGGGGCAGGATGTTCTCTATCAGGTCGCAGAAGATGTTGAAACAAGCTTCTTCATGTGAAAAACACAGCAGGAATGCCACTATACCGCTCATTCCCTAGAAATATAAAGGATTAAAGTTTTACTTGACAGTAACCGACACTCGGCCATCTGGCAGTGGCTGCGCACAACACATTGGTCATGCTTCTCCTGATGGATTCTTTGGATTTCATGCCCTGTGAGCGGAAGAAGAACTCCCGCATGCTGGAGTTAAATACAGTCCTATCGGTTCTGCCGAGGATAACATCCTTCTCGATGACATCGAATGCTTCTCTGTAGTGGTCTTTGTTGTGGTGGAACACCTTGAGAAAGTGTTCAAAGTCATAATCCTTGAGATTCCTAGAAACCACCAATAGTATTTTTAAGGGAATTGGCGTTACATTTTGGAAACCCACGACTTCGAGAAGTTGCTTTCTTTGCCCCAGGATAACTCATACTAAAAAATTATGGTTAATCTATTTAAGCCGCATTCAAAAAGTAGTACTTTTTGGATGGCGCCCTTGATGGCATCCATGTCCTATTTGCACAGCACGCACACTCGGTGTTGTTTAGATCCTTCTTCGCCACTCGATTCCACCAGTGTTTAGTGATGCTTCCCGCAGGTCGAACACACGAAGCGCAGACACCGTTTACATTTGTGGATGCGGTAGAGTAGACTGAGGGTAAGTATGAATGAAGTCATGGTGCTTGTACACACAGGAGATTGAAAGCAGTGTTGCAGATTTCGCAGCGATCTGCCTCGTAACCCTTGTTAATGGCCTTAGAGATAAACATGACGATGACGGGTTTCTGGTCGCAGTAGAGCTTGAAAGCAGTACTCTATAAATTATTATAAGCGATGCCTGCTAAAAAATATGGTAATCATTCTTAATGAAATCGTGTAAGGATCAATTATTAGTGACTGGCTTCTATAAAACTTGCTGCATGCATAAAATTCTCTCCTCCCTTTCTCATTAAAATATCACTTGGAAATCTCGAACAGCACTAACATCGACACCAATACGATCACGATGGCCCCGACGTGCTGCGAAAGTTTCTCAGCCAGGTCTCTCTTCCCGTGCGAAGTGCTATCGAACTTGCTACCTCCAGTCTCTGTTGACTTCGTCACCGTATCGCTCTTTCTCTCACTGTCATAATACACCAATGTCCCCTGTTCAGTACTGCTTCTTTTCTTTATCGGTATGGATAGGATTCTAGAGTCGTTTCTGGGGGTGTCTTATGCACTTTCCTATCCTTTTTTGGGATGCTGGATACTAGTCTTGCGAATGTCAGGATTAGGTGCCCCGACACCCAGTTTCTAAAGTATGCGGGAAGTAGTCTATTTGAGCTCCAAGACCCTTCTCTGGCTTTCCTGGTTCTCAAATTCGTTAGCAAACTAGAAGCATTTCTGGATCGAGTCCTGCCTGTTCATTCGTTTTCTGGTTGGACTTTGTCCCACCCTTGCTATCTAGTCCTGGTCGAAGTAGTCTTGCGATTAGACCGAGGCTATAGGTATTTCCTGGATTAAGTCGCTCTCCTGCGATTTTTTGTTTAGTGATCGCATTTATTCGAGCATGCTGTCTTGGTCGCTGTTGGTTTGCAGAGCAGTAAGCAAGGGTTTTGTGGAGTAGGGTTGGACAGTAGTTTCTGGAACAGTGCAAAAACGAGTAGCAAGAGAGTTGGAAGGTCTGGACTTGGGCGGGTAATCCCTGCGAGGTGGGCTTTGGTACTGAGATGACCTTGGGGGCGAGAATATCCTGTTGCGCGGCTGGGACTAGTTGTGAGTGAAAGGAAATATCTTGTGCCTTCGGATCCTCTGTGTAGAGGATTCCGAGTATTTAGCATAGGAGTTCATTATGTGCTGTTTTTTATTATTAAACCACGACCACTGTTCCACCTCTTGCACAAAAAACTGTCACATTTGAAGTTAACGATAACTTTAACCTGCTCACACTCCATACTACGTACAAATCAAAGACTAACATCCCATCATTGGCGCTCTTTTCCTCCTACCTTCACTTAGTCTAACATCAGTGCGTCTTCTTCTTATCACCGTTGTTTGTATCAAGGGCTAGCCTCTTTGCAACGGCCAGAATGGATAGAACTGGCATCACCACCCAAAAAGACGTCGGGAGGACGAATACGAACAGTTAGCTCAGGATATTGGACTTGCCTAGATGCAGTTCGCTTCCCATGATGTCATAGATTATGTAGATTATCGTTTTCCAGAAAGTAAACGAGCTGGCCACGATGCACAGGATGCCGCCCGAGAATCTGTGCCTCATCAGGACACATAGCAAGCCTAGAACGACTTCGATGATGTTGCAGTATGATTGGATAACGACAAAATTATCCTGGAGATTGCTGTAAAGCGAGTCGATGGAGATGTAGAGCTTATAGGGAGAGAAGAACTTGAAGAGCGATCCACCTTCCATGGAATGGGGCCTATTGAGGACGTAGAGGATATCCCAGATGACGAGGAGAGAACCAGCCATTAACCAGAAAGTGACGAAGCCGGGCACATAGGGATTTCGGATAGTGGTTGTCATATCAAATCTGAATTAGATTTTTTAAAATTATCAACCCAAAGTATGCACACAGATGATTAAGATTCGAAGATGTATTAGAAGACAGGTATTATTACTAGATATCCAAAGAAACGACTTTACAGCAACAAACTTTGGGGCTTCACTTTCCTGATCTGACGGACCCTGCCAGCGAGTTCACTCGCATACTGTAGTTCAGGGAACTGCCTGCTGATCTTCCATGTGATGACTTGCTCCAAGAGCCTCTGATCTCTGCCGAGTTATCAAGACTTGCAAATTCTTTGCTCTCTGCTAATACCTCACCCAACTTCTTCCCTCTTTCTACATGCTGTTATTTTTTGAACATGCTGTCTATATTCTTCGCTAATTTCTTCACACTCTACTCCAATGCATCTAACTTTTTCTCCATACTGTAGCTGCCTGAGATCGGAGCAATTATGCTGAAAGGAGCTACACTGTGTGTATCTTAATTGTATTGGACAGGGTCGATGGTTGTTTCCTGGAGACCGGTGGATTGGGTGTGGTGTTTAGTAGGACGCGAGACGAAGACCGAAGCCTTCTTGATGTATTTAATCTGTTTGGGGGTGTAGGTTGAGTAAGGGATACTGGCTTCCATAGTTTGAGGAACTAATTAAGATTTATTGACCAGAAAAATTACTAAGGCAGTAACACAGATGAGCACAAACAGGCACTACCTGAAACGCAACAGGCACTCCCCGTAAGACGCATTTGTTAAAAGATATTCCCCATTTAAATGCTTTCCTCGATTAGGTTTGGCTTGGCGGACAAAAATTATGACCCCAGGCAGCATTTGTTTCCCAGGTCTGGAGACTCCAAGTTCTATGATGGCGTCGGCAAAAAACACTTCTGGCTCTCAGAAGTCAAGGGAAAGTATGGCATGGAACAGGAGGGAGTGCCCATGTTCATAGACCGGTCTGCACACGACTACAGATCGCTAGCCCACATGTACGACTCCGTTTTAGTTTAATTGCGTCTCGAAGAAATACGAGATAATACAAGGTGGAAGGAGACTATTGTCCTGTTTAAAGGTCAATGTCGCTATAAAAGTCGACCCCAAACAAGAATTTCTCGATAAAGAAGGTCATCGAGTTAAACATTAACCCGGAAGACATTTCCCTGAAGATGATGCCCAGAGATGTCAGGAAAAGAAGGATTGAACCATTATCGGCTATCCGAGCCAAAACCGAGATATAGAACCCCAACGAAAGATACCCAGTCTCTGAAGGAGATTACTCGTACCTGATTAACCGGCTGCCCAGGCTCAAAACAATAGACGCGAACAATACTCCTGTAATCTAGTACCCCAACCGTCGAACTCTAGAAGAAGCGAGAAAGCTGTCCCCATCGTTCCGCACTTCCGAAGACAACCCCATGAATCTAGGTGCCAGACATGTGTTCTTCGCCTGAACCTTAAACCCCGAGAATAACAAATCTAGTATATAAAGTATATTATTCCTCTTGGCCAATATTTTGCAGTAGCTATGTTTAGGATAGGAACTAGGAGATATACTAAGTGTGTGTGATATAGCAGATTTATTTATTATTCTAGTGTTTGCCGATGTTCCTATCTTACTTCCGCAAGAACGCCCCGCATCCTCCTCTCACCGAACTCTATACCAACCCCAATGTCGTGTCCTGTGTTTTTAGGGCACTCGATGAGCTCTCCAAGATCCTAGTCCTCAGGATCATGAAATAAAAATTCAACGAGCAGTTCCTCCCCCTTCTTATTAACAATGATGAGTAGTCCAGGAACCGAAGCACCGAGGCTATGGCCGAACTCGAGAGTCTAGATATTATACGCAGAAGTGGCACTATCATCATCACCAACTAGAAGTTCAGAGTCAGTCTAGAAAGGTTCATCATTCAGCCCGAGGTGCTACCTTCTATGGAGCTACCTGCTGACTTCGTGGATGAGCCTTCAGTACCCCTGCATCAGCTTCTTAATTACCCACCCACTGAAACAATACGCAGAGTGCTCGTCAAGGCGGGGTTGATCGATGAGAAAGGTGACTTTACAAAAAATGGGTTCAGATTCTTCTTGTCCGATACCTCGACCCAGATCTGCGAGATACTGCACGGATACGCTAAACTCAACAACAACCTACTCATCATGTAGAAGATGATAGAAATCAGTATCCTCGACACGGATAAAGCCTTCCGGGTGGATCCCGAACGCTGGCCTCTCCAGCTTATCGAGGACTTGGCGGCCATCAAATTCATTGGTCGCTTTACGATGGATAATGCACTGTATATCCGTACCAACAAAGTTTTCTCCAACTTTGCCTTCGAGCAACCAGTCATAGATCTCACTATGAACTTGGACATCATAGTAGAGACAAACTTTAAAGTGTATGCTCACATCAGAAGCAATAGCCTAGCAGCCCAGACCGAAAACTATGAAGTGCTCAAGAGAGTCTTGAAACTCTTCATCGAGATAGACCATCCTAAAGTCAATTTCCAAGAATTGATTGTGGGTACTCTGCGTTAGGACTCTGTCAAGAGGGCATACCAGATGGGGATAACTTCGAACCAGATTTTGGAGTTCTTCAGGAAAAACACAGACCCTAAGAGGCTGATGTAGGCTGAGAAGAAAGGACAAGTGGCCAACAAGCATGATGCTATCTACAATTAAAAGCGGGAGAAACTGAAGTTCCTGAAACTGTACTCTAAAGATGAGCGGGACATCATCCCCAACAATCTGATCCAGGAACTCAGGAGCTGGGAGAGCGAGGCCTCGAAAATTGATAACTTCGAAATAATGTCAGAAGAAGATGGATTCGATGAGTGATGATTAGACACTATTACTTGCTTTTGGGGAGTCTCCGCTGATATAGTGTTGAGGAGTCAGGACAGATCCTACACGACAGGCATGCCGGATATTGGGTATGGAATGATTGGTAGATTATGATGGTGCAATCAAAAGTATGAACTGATGGTGTTGAACACCATGCAACTAGCTCTGTCTCTAAATGCCTGTCTCCTCCTGTGTTCTGCTTTGGACTGCCTCTTTTGCAGTTTTAGGGTCTGTTTTTTCTTGGCGGGCTGTTCGTATTTGTTCACAGTCACTGGCACCACCGGAAATCTTTAGGCTTTCATTCTCAATAGAATATTAATATTTGTATGCTGGGACTGCACTCCTGTGTCTTGTCTTGCTGCTTCTTTAAAAATGCAGGGATCCCGTTTCATTATTTCTCTCTCCCGCTCAAAGCACCTTATTTGTACTCCTTCATTCTACACTAAATTATTATCCATCTAGGGCACCATCTCTCCATCTTCATCGCTGTCCAGGTTGATCACTTAACTATTAGAGACCATCCGTAAAGACTCACTCCTATTTTTAAAAGCCAAGCCGCCATTGGTACTCGCAGACGCTGGGTTAGCATTGCAAGGCTTGGCCACCGCAGCAACTTCATCCACTTTAAGCGGCTCCAGGAGTTCGATACTAGATGATGAAGAGCTAAGAGTATCATCGGAGATTTAGATAGTTTTGATTTCGCGAGACGCTCCGAAAAACCGAGTATTCTGGGGTCGGTTCATGTCAGCAAGATGCTAAAACGGGGGGAAAGGGTAGAAAGATGATGATAGCTTATCTGTTTTGCTGATTTGATATAAATTTATAGCTTGGTTAGGATCGTGTAATCCACGATATTGACCTATTCTGGGCCTTCGAACATATGACTACAGTATATATGGTTGCTCCCCCGAAAATCTACCCCGAAATGTATCTCCCTCAATTTAAGCATTGAATAGGTTAGTATCGCCAGTCCTCCGAATATGTGCCTAAATCAGTTCAACCGAAGGGTTTTTGAGTGTCATACACCAGATAGAGCCAGTCGTCTTCGCTCTTGAAATCGTCATATAGAGTCCCAATGCTCGTAGTTATCTTAATCGTCCGTCGTTTATCCTTGACAAACAGGTAGAGTCCTGTGTTCTTCTCCAAGGGCAGTGAGCGCCGTTTCTGCAGTGACTCCGTAAATTAGATTATGTTCATGGAGCGTTGCACGTTGTATTTTCGGACAACAGGGTCGTTTTCGAGCTGCTTTTGGGGCTCGAGCACTATGGGCACACATTCTGACGCCTGTTCGAACATTTTCTTGGCTGCTTGCTTGCGATGCTCGAGGGGTTTTTATGTGAAGGATAGTCTTTTGGGGGCATTCATGCAGAGGAGAACAGCTGATACTTCTAGGGAAGATGGTGCAAGGAGGGTGTGGCAAGAGGAGTATGTATTATTGAGTATAAATATTATACGAAGTACAGGAGGAATAGTCTAAACTCGGATAACGACAGTAGCATATCATCTATATTTTTATCAAATTTCAGAGAATGTGCTCTCCGCAAATGTTTCAGACTCCTTTAAATTGCCATCTCGAAGGATCGACCAGAAACAATTTGAAAAGTGGGTCTGGATTTGGTTTGATTGGTAACAACACTTCTCCCGCTCCGGCTGTCTCGTTCGAAACTGATCAGTCATTGAACCTCTTCTTTATCCCTATTAATAGATGAAACTGAATGCTGCCATTTCGACTGGGAGACACCAGACAGTGTTCGTCGCTGTAATTATGTATATTCTCGAATGATCTCGAGATCTATGCTTTTACAAATTTAAATTGTCTGGTTGTTGGCAGGAATATAGGAAGACCCAGCACCAGTTCAGAAATATGGGAGAGCTCTGAGCGTGAATAGCCAGCAGATCGGGAAATACTCAGCAGTGTGACCTAAGCCTCATGTTTTAACCCCAACTATTTAAGCCTCCTTGCTCCTGTTATTTGTATAAGTCTGGTGAACCCAAAGGTCTAAGTATCAATATTTATTTTTAGGATTTAGGAGAGATTTAAATAAATTTACTATTTCCTGTTTGCAGGACCCAGGGATTTCAAGATGTGGGTTTGGGTCATGAGGGAAAGCGATGCTCCAGCCTAGTCCCAACTGAGACCGAGCCATGCCCTGAGAACCTGGCCACTGCGCTTTTAGAGGTTTCCCTGGCTAGTTATACATTACCGGCCTAACAACTATTTTGAATATTTCCTAGCATACTCGCCAAACTACTAAAAGTACAACTACCTTATCCCCCGCCCTCTGTATTTTCTGGACCCTCCTTTTAACATCTTTTGATTATTATGACCTATTTGGGGCGGTATAGCATATTTTATTATTGTTTTCCTGGCTTATTCTCGTTGCCATTTGATTATTTGTTTACTTTACATCTGAAACGCACTCTTTCTCCCTCTCCTACCCTCTCATTGTCCTATCCCCCACTTTGTCCCCCGATTCCTCCAATTTCCCTATACTCCCTCCATCACCACCCAGACCATCTATCCGGGTTAGCAAAATGCCACCCACTCCACTTTTACCACATCCCCATCTCCACAATCCGACCTCCACTCTTTTCTTCACGAATCAGCCACCCCAAAAGCTAGAATCGTGTCACAACACCTGCTTTGTTTTGTGTTCCACCTGAAATTACACTGACAGTTATAGTTTGAGCACGCTCAGGATGTGGAGGCTGCAGTCAGTAAATCAGGAGTGGCATGTTGATTGAGGTTTGGGGATAATTTAGCGTAGTCGAGGACGCGGGGTTTTAGTTTGGGAGTTCTGGCGTGGGTTGGGCTATCGAAAAATGGAACCATTTGTGCTTAAAAGCAGCTACTGTTTTCAGACCATTCTTTTATAATCACCCAGATAATTTTTTAAGAACCATTTGCGAATTTGTCAACCTTTATCTAGCCTCCCCAATTCTTCAAGAAAGCACTCCTATGAACCCATTTGGATTCCCTTATCAGATGTACCCGACATCGCCTTACCCCTACTCCTACATGATGCCTGTCACTGATGCCTTCGGACAGACCCAGTATGTCTTCGTGCTCCCCAATTCCCAGCAAAGCATCCCGCAAACACTTCCTAATCCTATCCCAGAAGAGCCCAGAAAGCCAGCAACAAGGCAGGCTGAAGAAGTCCGACAAGAACGGGGCCAAATAAAGACGATCGTGATCCCCGATGAAGAGGAGTCCTCGGTGGAGTACCGACCAAAAAAGAGGGGGAACCGTGATATTCGGAAAGAGAAGAAGAAGATGCAGAACAAGCCGGAACGAAATGCCTTGACGAACATCGGGAATCAGGTGCTGACCTACATCTATCTTAAGAAGAAGAACTTCGACACTGTGAAACGTTTCTACCCAGACCTGACAGCCGAGCAGTACCGCGGGTACTACGACTTCGCCAAGGAGTTAAAACAATCTATGTATGGCTATATCAACTACGAAAAGCTCAATCTGCTTTGGCATTCGAACCCTGCAGAGCCCTTCGAAAAACTCTACCACAACATCATCCGCAAGCTCTCCTATCACTACCTGTCAGGAGTCCTCATTTCCGCCATCTTGACCTCGAAAAAGATGCCGTGCGATGTGAAGCCCCTCCACTTGAAGGTCCGTCGAAAAATGTTGATCTTCCTGCGCGATGCACAGTTCCAATTATAGGTGTGATAAATCCTTATATTTTAATCAGTAAGGAAGGCCAGGACTTGTAGGACCCAGCTATCGATACTGTGGCGGAGGCTGATATTTTTTAAGTCGTTTTAGCCACGAACTCGATTGTTCAAGGAATATGGTATTGTAGATTTAAAGCCAAACAGAGTATGGTCGATATGCTTTTTTTTATTTAAACTAGTTTCCTCGTCTAGGATTCTGATTTTATATTTTTGAAGGTCGAGCACGTACTCATATCTGACCTCTCTCGGGGTGAAAGCTCCCTGAGCCTGTGTTCATGCGGG
>JAKZAN010000194.1:0-67341 GCA_023053545.1 Lepidurus packardi
CCCAACCCCAACCCCAACCCCAACCCCAACCCCAACCCCAACCCCAACCCCAACCCCAACCCCAACCCCAACCCCAACCCCAACCCCAACCCCAACCCCAACCCCAACCCCAACCCCAACCCCAACCCCAACCCCAACCCCAACCCCAACCCCAACCCCAACCCCAACCCCAACCCCAACCCCAACCCCAACCCCAACCCCAACCCCAACCCCAACCCCAACCCCAACCCCAACCCCAACCCCAACCCCAACCCCAACCCCAACCCCAACCCCAACCCCAACTCTAGAGCATCCTAATAGTCATCATTGATTCGCTTCTGTAGTCTTTCGTATAAGTCTTAGTTATCCATCTCTGTGGGTGATAAATAATAATAATATTCAATTATATAGGAAATCTTCTCAGGGTATGTATTGAGAGATGAGGACAGGGAAGAGATATAGATGAGTTCCTTATAATGGGCGACGTTGCCTCGGAGTCGATATGCATTCTGGGATGTGGCTGGATTGTTATACGCGGCGTGCCTTGTCTCGCCATTTTCTGCTGCAATTTGTTCCTATTATAATACGCCCTTCCACCATGTCCGAGGCTGACACCTTCGTCCGACTCCACTCCAGACAACTCTCCAGTACGTCCCTCACCCAATATTCCCCTTCCTCCTCCCACCATTCCGCCAGAACTGCAGATCGTCTCCCCCAAGTTTCAATTCCCCAAGCCTCCATCCGTGCCCCAGGGACTCAAGGGCTCCAGACTCCAATGTTTGCATCTCAACTCAGGACACACTATCCTCCGCAAGCACTGCTCATCCCGCCTGTCCCCGAGTCCTGCAAAGCAGCACCCAAACAACGACACTGAAACCGATCATCACTCTTTTCCATGCGAATAGAACATTCCAGTCACGCCCTTTTCGCTCGCCCAACACCGCACTGACCACAAGGACAGCTTCAGGATCTTCAACGATCCCGAAAGGGATTACCAAGACCTCAAGACCGTTCTCATGATTAACAACCACCCCCTCTCCTTCTTTGCGGACGCCCCCTTCTTCGCCTATGAGGGAGCATCGCAGCATCTGTAGCCGAGGGGTCTGACGTGCATAGTCAGCGCCGAAAGCAATACTGCAGCCATGCTAAGACACAGCCCATCCCTGCATCTCACTACCCTACAGAAGTCTCCACCTAGTAACCATCCCAACAAGAACAAGCCACGATCGGCTGGTCCTTCCAAGAGCTGCAGTCGTCCATCCGTAACACCCATATCGCTGACTCTGGAGCTAGAGGACTACACACCTGCCCGAGAGGGAGTGCACCATGCAGTCAGGTAACCACGAGCAAGACCAGGATCGAGCAAGCCAAGGGGCAGAACCAGGACCAGTGGGGAGAGTCGGGAGAACAGACAGAAAGGGATGAATGTATCCTCTTGTTCGACTGGTGGCAGACCCCCACAGCAGCAGAGTCCTTATCGAGCCACCCGTCCTCCGAAACTGCCCCGCTCGGATAGCAAACACAGGATACTCAAGAACGCCAGCCCCGCATGCCTCCCCCAAGGGCCCGATAAAAACGGATCCCTCCAATACAACTAACAAGGGAGGCTCTTCCATGATGCCTGCGTCTCCCTGATGAAGCACAAAACACTCAGGCACGAGATGATCCAGGATTTCCATGCTCCAGCAGACATGCCCTCTTCCGAGTTCGAGTTTCACGCGATGAGTGTGGCTGGCGAGGCCCTCACCTCTTCTCAGAAGCCGGAGGATGCCAACCGATTCAGAGAACTGATTGCTGCCAAAGGGAACAAGTCAGCTCTGAAGGCTATCGATTACAACCTGATGAACTCTTTGAATCATGTAAAGGGCCTGATGGAGCATCAGAGGGAGAAGAGCGTGTACCAGATGATGAAGTCGGGCATCTGCGAAAGGCTCTCCTATAACAAAAGACTGGAGACGCGCTATGGTTCTTATGATTGAGAGGTGTATTGGCTGATAAAGCAGAGTCAGAGGCGGGAGAGCATGTTGGTCTTGTCGTAGATTTTGGGGGGTCTTTTGCCTGGGTAGACTACGTAGCCATCGAAACCAGGCAGCGGTTGGATGGAAGGCACCATGGTCTGCTGCTGGTAGGCGATGTAGTGGGTCGAGTTCCCTCGCATATCCACGTACCTCCTGTCAACGATGACTTGTTCGAGGTTGTTGACCAGCCTGGCCTTGAGTTCCTAAGCAGAGCCGAGAGTGTATTTCTTGTTGGAGAGTGTCGCGAACAGAACACTTATGAGTTCGTTAATGTGTCTGGGGTCGTCGGCGATATCCTGTGCTTGTCTAGAATCATAAATGAGAGGATATGAAGCTTGTTACTGGGACTAACTCTCTCTTCCAGACTTCTTGAAACGTAGAGGTTTAAAGGTCTTTTCACACAGGTAGACACGCAAGTTGAAGGGACTTTCGAGGGGGATCTGTAGCATATTACGAATGTTGGGTGCTGTTTTACGATTATCACATTGGCCTGTTCTTTGAAGAGTTGTTGGAGATAGTTATGGATCATGAGCTGGTACACTTTATCCCTCACGAACTCTAGATTCTAGACCAGATTGGTTCGTGGATACGCTATCTTCAAGTAGCTGCTGTAGTATACTTCGCCGTCTCGCTCCAACTCCACGTTCAACACCATGTTTCGCCATCCCTGGTGAGCTGATTTCAGGATCTGCAGATATTATTCGCTGATGTTGTACCCTTGCTTGTCAGCCACCAAAGGGCAAAATAGCAGGTTTGCATTGAAAGGTACTATCTGTTTCTCTAAAATAAGAAGATTGTCGTTGTAAAAATTCACAAACATCTTGGGCTTGTCCAAATACTTATGGGTGGCGCGGTGAGTCACATAAAGCCTGAGGGTTCTCGGGGTAACTATATGAAAGTTCTGCTTCACCCCGAAAAGGATATCTCCAGAAGCTCGATGTAATTTTAATTTTGCGTCTAACTTCCCTTTTTGTTGCTCGAGTAATGCGCTGCATCTCTCGAGCCCATTTGGAAACTTGGAGTAGTTCTGATGAGGTGTCATGGTTTTGCGTCCTTTGGCCATGACAACTTTGAGCTTATTGAGGAGACATTCTGCGGCATAGAAATTCGCGAAAGTTTGAATTTTGACATTGAATGCCAATATTTTAGAGTCCCAATGATTATTTGAGTGATTGTTAGGCTATTTCTGGTATTCAGGGGGCTGCTACGGTCCGGGGTGTTGGTCTTCCTGCTAATTGCGGAGGATACTGATGAGTTTCTGGAGCTTGAGCGCCTCAAAGTATATCGCAGTACTGAGAACGACAATTAGTTGAGGGACGTAAGCATATTGAATAGAAATAATGAAATCCATTTAAAGGTAATACGCTAGGCAACTTCATCTTACTATTTATCTTTGATGTTGTTTAGGGTAGTCAGATAGCCCTAAGTCTTTGACTCTTCCTCTTGCCGGTTCTGGTAATAGAAGTCCAGCGCCAAATACTAGGATTGGTTCACCAGCTCAGAGTTCATCGCCAGAGGGATGGCCACTTCCCCGAAAGCTTCGCCAGGTGGCAGTTCGTAAAGATATACATTCTGTTTATCGACGACGGGAGGAGGCATCATTGCGGTACCAAGATCATTGCCGAGAACAAGCTACTCGGGCTCTGGATGCTGCATCGAAGGAGTAGGTAATTATGGTGATTATTGTATGCAGGGGTGTCTCTATGACAAAATCGCAACAAACAAGTCCTCCAAAGAATATAATATTTTATATCTGAATTCTCACATTGATTCGAGATTTGGGTTTCTCCTAACACACCAATATCAATAGTATTAATCGATTGCACCCTCCCACACTATGACTCACTCCCCGCCCTCTAAGGAATTCTCCTTACTCAAGACGACTCCACTAAAACTACCCATCACTCCTCTCTACCGCCAAGAACTTGTCCAACAGTGCATATTCCTCGCTCCATAACGTATCCTTGTATGCACCGATGGCCAACTCATCATCTTTGACACCAATACCCTCGAACCAATCTGCCAACTCCCCATAGAAATAACGGTGGTAAGGCTACTCGGCTAGACTGAACTCATCTGTGCCAACCTCAAAGACTCCTAACTCCTTATTCTTGACTCTTCGACTCTATCTTCTAAGAGGAAAATGAGGATTGACTCTATAAAAACCCATGCAGCAGAAGATACTGAGATACTGGATCTACAGGTTTTCAGACGTACAGGCACATTATGTACAATCCAGCGAGTGCCGCTCAAAACAGTGGCCACCTTCTACTCTTCCGACCTAGTAAGAGGAGGGTGGATCAGTATGAGCGAGTCGCTTCTGTAGAAGTACGACGAAGACTACAGGCTTGTCAACTACAACAATAAGATCGGCATTTCCGCCAACATCCACATCTACGAGATGGGCAGCAAGGCTATCTAGATTTAGTGCAGGAAGTACGAACTGTATTTGGAAGGCCGGTCAGCCCAGTACCTCTGCTGTGTGAAGTCTATCGGCAATAAATGTTGTATTCTGGGCTACAACTCCAAACAAATATTCAACTGCTCCTGGGATATTTTCAATGAATAGTCCTAAAAAATTGTCAATCTTGCCTTCTGTCCAGGACTGTGTCTCCTGAAACTGGCTTTCACTGATCTCTCAAAGCTCAGCATTGGCTATTTCGCGCTTCCAAAAAACTAGAAGGGTAAGTGTCATCTGAGAGTGCTTGATATCTCAACTGGCTAACACAGTATCCTTAGTTAATAAGCCGAGTCTGCGATAATAACCCCTGATATAGCAGAGTGGTCGAGCCGAGTATTTGGGGTTTGGTCTGCCTAAGAGGAGACTAGTAATGTGATTTTTCATCGTTACGAGTTTTTCAGCAAGCAATCTCTATACCTGAATATCCTGAACCAGAAAGATACAGCGAGTATCGGCCGATAAATGATAGACCAAGTGATGCTGCTGCTGCAACAGTGACCCTGTTTTGATATCTCTATATATTTTGTGAGCAATGCTGGTTCTATGCTGGAGCATCAATATTCTGAATGTACTGGATCGCCACAATAATCGGTATGCCTGAGTATAGTAATAAAATTAACCACAACATAAATAACGATCTCTTGCACACGTTTCCCATTTTTAGAGCTAGCATTAACTTCAGCAAGATACAGTAGGTTTATGATCAACTACCAGAAACAGCGCAGGAAGACCAAGGTGCCCGACGAGATATAACAACTCGAAGCCTATGAGTACGAGAAGAAATACCGAGCCAGATCTTTCCAGTTGACCATGCCATCGCATCTCGAGAAAATAGACACGCCCAACGGAAGCAACAACAATGCCACCAAAATGGTTGAACTCCCGCAACTACCCTTGAAGAAGGTTCTCGCAAAGATCAGCGGAGTGCCCAAAGAGCAATACACGCCTAATCTTGAAGAGTATAACAGTTTCCACAAGGCGAAGGAGAAAGAGTTGCGAGAAAAGTACTACCCCAAAACCCGGAGGGACCCCGGATCGGTATTGCAGGTGAAGGGCAACGAATAAGAACTAGATGAGATCGTGCTGGACTGCTGGAAGTACGGGGAAGAGGGGCGGGTAGATATCTGGAAGAAGTACAAACAGAACTTTGATGAACTGACGTACGACACGATTCGAGTGATAAATAACAAACGGAGACTTTGAAATGACATTCTGGACATGGGGGCTATAGTAACAAAAAAGAATGCAGAGACAAATTGGATGGAGTTTTAGGGGGTGGAATAGTCAAAGATTCCTGATATTTATACAAGATAAGGCAGGGTTTACGGAGGGATAACACAGACCAAAATATAAAAATATAGTAATTCTAGACTAATTATTTTTGTTAAGACTATCGTATGATTTTGCGGGGTAGTCCAGCAGCAATCATGTTAGAAGTGTGTAAATATCGGTACCCGCACAACTAAAACACTTCGATAACGCCAAAGTCTTAATTGTATTTTAAAATGTTATCGGTCCGTCCAATAGGTCTTTAATTACTCCCACATCCTATACTACATCCTACGAATTATAAACATTCCTTGTCTTCATGAGCAGCAGACCCTTCTACCAGCACAGGTGCTGGACCATCTTCGTCATGGATTTCTACTACCTTGCCTACCTATTCACCAACTCCCTCTGGCTCTACTCTGCTCTCTCCCTTCAATATCGCCTCTTCTTCTTCATGACAGCTTTTGCCTTCCTCCCAGCAATATTCTGCAGAAAAAGTCCCGCTTTCATCAGATTCATCAACAAGTATGTGTGTCCTCAACGGTTCTGGACCAAGTTTGAGAGAATATATGAAGAAACCCCAGACTCTCAGGGAGTCATGTTCGCCGTGGCGCCACATGGTGTCTGGGCTCGCCACTTCATCAATAATCTGAACATGGGTGACGATCCCCTGTCTAACATGACTGGACTGGTCAGCAGATTCATACTTAACATGGGGGTCTCGTCCTTCACACTGCGACTCTGGGGCATCCAGTCAGTAGACCAGAAAAATATGGGACGGCTGATGGAACAGAAAAAGAATATCGGCCTGGTTCCCGGTGGCTTCGAGGAAGGAATACTGTCGACACCTGACACCTACAGGATGTTCATCAAGAACAGGAAGGGATTCATTAAGATGGCGCTGAAGCATGGCTATAAAGTAGTGCCTGTTCTCGGCCTTAACTAGCACAAGTCATTCAAAACATTTGGAGGTCTTCTGAATTTCAGAATTTGGCTAGGGAAATACAAAGTTCCGGCCTCTATACCCTACTCCAAATACGGGATCGTGGCGGACCACAATCAGGACGTTTACACACTCGTGGGAAAAGCCCTGGTGCTGCCCAGAATCGAACACCCCAGCAAACAGTAGTTGGACGAATGGCATGCAAAGTATATGGAGTCTGTGCGCCAACTCTATGACAAGTACAAACATCTCAATGGCAATCTGCCTTTAGAGTTCTTCTGATTATGCTGTGTATAAAGAAATCCCAACTACTATTACTTTTTTTCCTCATTTTCTAATCTATATTCGATCGAATCTAGCAGAACCAGAAAGCACTCTAATAAATGTCACCCCAACACTACCTGAGGCTGCCCACGGCCCTCATAGAATGTTGCGTTGTTTATCCAGCAGTCGATACCTGTCTTCTTCAAGAACTCAGGCGTCAGAAGTCTCTCCATTGCCTTCAACTGTTTCAGCTCCGAATTAAACCCGGTTTCTGTTTTAGCTTTCTCCCTCTCCAGATCTATTTGCGATTCGATTTCTTCCATCTTCATCTGATTTTGTTTGTCGATCAAGATCTTGTTAAATCTGATCAGGGCCACTTCATAGTCGGATTGGATCTTTGCGAGCTTTCTCTCACCTTAGGCGTTCGCACTTTGAATTAGACTCTATATGAAAGCAATTAATTGGATTTATAGGGAAGATTGAGTTTTACTTTGGCCTTCTCAACAATAATACTGTACTAAGTCTTAATCTTCTCGAGCTCGACATACTGGGCCTGGATAGAATCGGGAACTATGGGTTTAGTCACGCGAACCGACAATATCTAGATGGCTGGCGCCCATCGCTCGATATATCGGCGTAGCTTGTCAGCTATCAGCTCATCCAACTCTCCGAATCGACTTATCGAGATCTCTGCCACTGTGAGTCGCGAGCAGAATTCATTCAGTTCATGTTCAACCCGGTCTCTTATGAACAACTTATTGTACTCAGTAGAATAGTTCTTTACAGTTTCATAGGCCTTTTTGACATTCAATTTATTGACGACTTCAATGCGGTCAAAGTATAGCACCAGCCCCGTTGAACTACCGCAACTCACGTGCTCGATAGTTTAGGTGTTGACTCTAGTACTTATCTCTAGGTACTGAGTGACCAAAGGCAGTGCAAAGTGATAGCCTGGTTGCAATGTTTTTGGACTATACGTTCCCAGCGATTTGACAAGTCCGATGTACCCCTCCCGAACTGTGAACATCCCGAATGTCCATGCCAGTTTATAAGGGACTACATATTATTTCTAATGAGTCCGGTTGTCTTTCCACCATTCCTGACCGCCAGTTGTTTTTTTTGTACTCCTAGTCTCATCAGGGTAGGATGATTATCTGGGTTTCTAGTCTGAAGGACCTTTAACCTGAGCTTGTTAAGCGTCACGGGCTGTGTATGAGGTATCTTAGGAACCCACAGGGTTTTTATCAGGTTCAGGGGACTGTGTCTACTATGTGTCATAAGAATCTTTCCTTTTCTTTTTCTTCTTCTTCTTCGAGGCTGAGTTTTTGACTTAGTTAACAACGACGGTAAGGACCCTCTAGAAGGCCCCATATACGGTTCTGAAGATCCAAGCAACCACGGGCAGTAAGAGTTCTAGTGCCACCCCAACGAGTTCGTCCATAATCTTTCAAACTGATAATATACTAAAAAGTAATATCTTTGCTCCAAGCTAAAACCTAACATCATAAGACTCATTTAGCAAAACATACTGCCAATGTCAACAAACCCTGTCCATCTGGTAACCCTTCCTTCATTTCTTCTAACCTCAGCCTTTGCCATGAAGCCAGATGGAACAAATATCCTTCAAACTCATGAACGCCTTCAAAGAGATCAATGACATGTGCAAAATAGCCATGAGTTCCGCCAGACCTAGTACCCATATTCTTTAATCACCCTCCTACCAGACTACCCCGACGATAATAAACTCTCGCAGCCTCAGACATACTATCCTCCACAGCCGGCCCTCAAAAATGGACTCCTCCAATCAAACAATAACAATCCCTCTCCTCTTTTACAAAAGGCACCGCTTCCTAACTCTCTTCCTAGGAGTTCACATCCTAATCATCAAAACTACCTGCCTCCTCCTGTAGCCGACCCTCATACCAAAAAGTCAGTTCCGCAGCATTCTCAACAGGTGATGGCTACTCATCAGCACCAAACTCATGATCCAGTCTACGACTACCAAGGTATGTTGAAAAAAACAAAAAAGGACCGTGCGGATTTGGACCCCGAAATGCCTCGAAAACCAGCGGGGAGCTACATTCTGTTCCTGCAAGAACGCAAACCCAGAATCCTTGAACTTTACCCTCGTAAAACAATCAATCAATCGAGCATTTCAACTCTTTTACCCCTCTAGAAATTTCATTAACAGACATATCGAAGGTAGTGGGCAAAGAGTGGCAGCAGCTCAGCCAGGCCCAGAAAGACGTATACAATAATCGCTTCCGCGAGGCCAAGGCACAATATGACCGTGAAATGGATATATACAGGAGGACACACCCAGGCTACGAAGAACCTCCCAAAAAGTCATCAAAAAAGAAGAAAAGAGACTACTCTTCATATCCATCTGCAGATATGGGGTCGAAAGTCTCAGATTCTCTGTAATAGGGCCAGAACATAGTCGAGATCAGCAGCAACGTTGATAATTCTTAGGCCGACAGTCTGGGTGAGAATCTGTGAGACTATTTTGTACCACTGTTTACTAGGCTTGGGACCGAAAAAGTTGTTATCATCATCATCAATATCTAATTTTAAAAAGTCATGTAATTGGACCGAACATGCAGCAACTGCTGTGTTTTCTGATAGTGAAGCAGGAATCTCACATAAATATATTGTTACTTGCGTGATTATGTTATCTGTTTTGTGGGGACCCATCCATAGACGTAATGGTCGTAGGCACAATGACTAAGTGTGGGGGCCATTACTATTCACTATTTTATATTGCAAACTTCTTAAGTACTTCACTGCTGTTTCTGTCCTAACTTCGACAAACTCATGGACACAAGCAACGACTCCAGCTACATGCAGGAGGTCTTCCTCATCCTCAACCAAGTCTATCCCAGCAAGTATCTCCTCGCTGAAGCCTGGACAGACTCTATCTGCGAGTTTGTCTCCTTCACCTAAAGACGCACTGGTAAAGATGCCTATTTTAAGCTCCTTCACGTGCCCGCAAATTACCATTATGGCTAAGAGGGCCACCACACCATTGCGACACTTCTGGGGGGGTATTTCCTGAACATCAACCTTCTGCGAGTCGAACAGGGGTTCGAAACTACTACATTCCTGTTGGAGTCAGATCGCAACTATATGACTTTAGCCCAGCTGTTCAAAATCAAGAGTGACTCTGCAGAACCTATCGATGCCCGCTTCCTGGTCCACTTACTGAATTTCCTGCGTGGAGTACTTAACGTCCTGATGGAAGAAATGATCGAGACCTAAATCACATTGGAGAACATCTGCTTCCAAGGCGAGAAGTTCAAATTGTGCGACTACAGGCTCTACTTCCAGCCTTTCAACTTAAGGAATTCGAAGACTCGCACCCCTAAAATTACTTATCTCCGTCAAATCAGACATTTGGTTTACTCCCTCGTTTTCCTCAGAAATCCCCAGGATGAGACCCAAACTCAACAGTCCGACGAGAGAAGGACTTCCACCGGAACCTAAACAGAAGGCAAAACCCCGTTTTTGAAAGATGCGGAAGCTTCACAAGATGAAACTGGCAGTGATCTGCTCGCTGGTCTGAAAAAACTTGAAGAATTTTATCCCAAGAGTTTGTTGGATATCTTTTCTCTGATCCTAACTGCAGGAGCCTTTCCTGAAACTGACATTCTATAATAAAACAGACGAATCGTCGAAGAGTGCGGAGAAACTCTCACAAACTCCTATATCAGTGGAGGAACCATGAAGGAATCATTTGTTGAATCCGATGCTCTTTCCAGGAAAAACTCTCTTCTGGCTTCTACCTCAGCCACGGGAACCCTCATCCCCAAGGTTGTTCTTAAAAACAAGTTCAGCAACAAGAGAGTATTCTGGTCAGTAGTCATATTCCTACTCGGCATCGGGCTCATCGGAGCAGCCAGCGCATATTTCATCATGCGCGATAGCCCTTGTCCAGCAAGTACTTTTTCGATGAACCACAAATGCTCGCCTTGTGCCCAGGGTTGCACTGCCTGTGTTGGAGGACAGCTGAACCAATGCACCTCGTGTTGGGGCAGCTTGTGGCTTGTGAAGAATGATGGTAATGCCACGAGTGGGGTATGTTCGCAACAGTGCGGCGGGATCCAGATCTCAGCAAGACAGTGCGTACAACCACCGACGAGCAACTAGCAGCCATCACCGCAGTGAGATTGGCGAGGTGATTGCGTGTATGAGGTGCAGGAGGCTCCAAAACTCTATTTCTAAAGACTATCATTCTCTTCAGATACGGTTTTGGCTTGCTGCCTCGATTGTACCCTTTATAGATGCGTCCCTAAAATTTGATAAACATTAATTCGCTATACCACATGGATGCCAATATCTAAATCACTTGTCTTTGTTAATTCTTGCCATTCTAGCCCGATCTGGGTGCAGGCCATGAGTTAACATAAAGTCCAATATCCTACGATCCTCTTAGGCTTTTTTCACGTCCCACTTGCACTTACCTTTATTCTATTTGGGCGTTGGGGTTTCGCACAACCTTCGGGCGTACAAGACGATAGCACATAGAATCAGCATAGAAATGAAGAGCAGCACGTAGTAATCTCTGGACTCAGTATCCATGCTTTTGATGCCGTTGTGGATGGTCGACTGGACCCTTTTAACGCCCTTCATCTTGCGGAACTGCATCGGCATCACGGTAGCACACAGCAAAAACAAGAGAACAAGGTTGGCGATCATTTTACACGAAGTTTATATAACCAATATGAAAGAATATTTTGAAGTCCTAGGTATCAAAGAAAAAATAAATCTTCGGTACGACTACCCACAATTTGTAACACCACTGCTCACTCGGCACACAACTCCTACCTCGTACAAGAACATGAGTACATACTTTCGGAAAGAAAAAGGTGTTGATTTAAATATCTAATCCAGCTTACAATAGACATAACCATCTATTCAGATCTTCTCGTTCTCGAAGTCCTTGGTCTGCTTGGTACCTCTGAGCAGACCAGTTCTTCTGGCAGCAATGAGACCCACCTTCTGACCAGGGCATGCGTAACGAGACACAGTACCGGGCTTACCCAAGTGCTTGTGGTTACCACCTCCGTGGGGATGGTCGACGGGGTTCATGCGAACACCCTTTACCTTGGGGAAGATCTTCTTCAGTCTGGCGTATTTGTGGAACAACCTGCCAGCCTTGATCACGGGCTTATCGTTTCTGCCTCCACCAGCGATGATGCCGACAGTTGCTCTGCAGCTGCCCAGGATAGTCTTTCTGGAGCCAGAAGGGAGTCTGACTCTGGTCTTGAGACCGTCGTCAGAGTGACCAATAATGGTGGCATAGGTGCCGGAAGCTCTTGAGAAGGTTCCCTTGTCACCGGTCTTGGCCTCGATATTGCAGATGGTGGTACCCTCGGGGATCTTGCTGACTGGGAGGACGTTGCCTACGGCGACAGTGGCTTTCTCGCCACAGAAGACGTACTGTCCGGAGTAGGTTCCCTCAGCGGCGAGGAAGTACTTGGTGTGGTTCTTATAGTGGTAGGGATCCCTGAACTCGACCTTGGCGAGAGGGGCACCACGTCCGGGGTCGTGGACGAGAGCCTTGACGACACCACGGATGTAGCCGTGACGCTCAGTGTAGTCGAGGTTGCGGTAGTAGGGGGCGGCAACTCTTCTGCTCTGGTGGGTCTTGAAGACACTTGATGCCTTACCCTTTCTTTGACCTCTGATGACTTTACCCATGTTGAGTTTAAAGAAAATATGGTTGTGATTATTTGGTTTTTTCCAATATTATTAATATTTATATTCCCATTAAATATCAATAGGCACTCTCCTCATCAACAGCGATAATTCTTCTTCCTGGCTTCCCCTATTTCCCAAGTAGCACTTTTCTCATCTCCTCACCTCAAGTCTTTTCTATTCAGCCTATACTTTGTAGCAATCACATACTCAAATATCAAACTTGGCTCCCCTCTCAATCAGATACTCCCATCCTATCAAAATAGCAGGCAGCACTAACAGTTTCCAGCGGGGTCCGAAGATGGTCGCGAATATCTTGAGTACTCAAATACTTCAGTCAGTTTTGTATCATTGAAATGCAGTAGCTTCCGCTCAGTCGGAAGGGGCTCATCTTCTGGCTGTTACGTATTGGGCTTTTTTAGAATGGGTTTTTTGATATTGTAATTGGGATGGTCCAGAACGTTAACAGGCCGCTGACTGGTAAATCTTTCAGAGTGTGGGTTCATTGGCTGACCGGGGATCAAGTGTGATACTTTAATTCTAAACGAATATGAGAGTTTATTCGGTAACTTATAGAGAACTCTGCATGAAAACGCAGTGGATTACTAATTCAAAAGGGGGAATAGGGTGGCAGATGGTATGGTGACCTAGTAGGACTTCGAGGGATGTATGTCTGTAAGGAAATAGTTCCCAGCCCTAACAACTAATTTTATATGTAATAAAACTAAAAAATCTATTTTTGAGATCTCGTTGTTAAATTGCTGGCAGCATGTACCTTGACAAATTCTTGCCTATCCGTTCTATTTACAACCAGTCCAGGTCAGGCCTGTCCAAGGACAAGAAGAACATTTCGCCTACCCCTTTTTCCCATGGCAGTAGCCAGCCCAAGAAAATCATGTACCTAACCATCACATATTTCTCCATCCCACAGTTAGAAATCATCGCTGGATCGCCACGAAAAAAACAAGCGCGTCATGACCGAATACGACTAAGAACCCCATATACGCCTCAACAAATCCACTGCCTACCCTATCAAAAAGTATCCCCAGCTCTTCTGGTCTTATCTAACTCCCTAACCATCCCAACTTTGGACCCTTCAAACTTTATTCTCTCAATCCCCTCATCAATAAGCTACTCGACCTGACTTAGAACAAACAACCTTTACGTACGTCTTCCATAGTAACCCGTGCCATTCCGTTATGGCAGCACTAAGCATCAACCGTTACACTCCAATACCTCTTACCAGCCCGTCCCTGACAAAGCCTCCAGGAAGTTCTAAAAGCATTTCTTTGATGCAGTCAAGTCCACCAAAAATGACAACGATAAAAATCTCCAGCTTAGAACTCTCTATGGAGGAGGAGCTGCCAGGACCCCTGCACACAAACGCGTCAAAACCTTTGAAAGAGACGAGCCTATGCCTTTTCAGCATATAGGTCTGATTAACATGCTCAATAACTAGGAACAGCCTTCCAAGAAAGTGATGTTGCAACCATCTCGTCAGACCCAGGCCTCAAAATTCTTTCTAAACCTGGAGCACATTAAGAGGCACAAGTCAAAAAGCTTAGGCAAAAAGAACAGTAGCCTGAGCCGAAACGGACAGACCAACAACCAGATTATGCTTGATACGAAAAACAATGGATTCGGGCAAGAGAAGAATTCCCACAAAAACATGGTAGCCCGCCATAATAAGACGACCTACGATGAAGAAGAAGATCCGCAGATCGATGTGAACCTCAGCAATATTAACATCGGCCAGAAGGAGAAAACAGACACAGTCATCACCATTAAAAAAAACAATTTACAGCCTGCCCCTCAGCCACCACCTAATAAATACGATTTATCAGATGAAGAGATCCAGATCTTTGGAGATCGGTTCCCTTATGGTTGTGAGAAAATTAAGGTCTTAGGCCGCGGTGGGTTCAGTCTTGTCTGGCTTGGCGAGCATAAGAAGAGCTCAAAGCTCTTTGCAATCAAGCAGATTAAGACCGAAAACAACCACCAAACTCATATGAAGGAGATATGGTTCGGGTCGATCTTCTTCACTTTGGGCGGTCGGCCCCGCCCTGAATTCTCGAAGCATCCAGGCATAGGTAACCTGGCCAAGATGTACTCCTACGAGATCAATCAATTAGACACTTGGATCTTCTACTAGAAGTGCGGGAGTAGCCTGGGAGTGTGTCTTTACGACATCCGTGCCGAGCGATACCAAGGCTAAAAACTTTACAAGGTAAACTATATTTTCCTGATTTCGAACTTTATAATCACAGATCCACCACAAACCCTTGTATCATCACATGATCTAAAACCCCAACGTCCTTAAAAAACTTATAATCGAAGTCTGCAAAGCTCTCATGTTGCTTTCTTAAAACCTCATCGTTCACTCTGACCTCAAAACCGAGAACATACTAATAAAGCACGAGGAGGGAGAGCTCACTGAAGTCAAACTTATCGACTATGGCTCATCGTTCAGCTTCACTCAGATCAACCAGTTCTCCATGGCCACTCCCGAATACATGTCTTATGAGATCCTCAACTACATTAAGTGTGAAAACTAGGAGGAGTATGATAAAGATCTGCTGACGAAGGTGAAGAACTACAAGAATCCTTGGGTGATTGATATTTGGTCATTAGGATGTGTAGCCCTGGAGATCATAAATGGAGTTCCCTTGTGGATGAGCTTGCCCCTTTTAGTCGAGGTCGAAGGAAAGCCACAGCGTAAATTCGGATTGTTCGCAGTGAAAGGCAGAGGATTCCAATAGATCATCGACAAACAGGTAGAAGTGGTACAGAGCTTGGAGTACTACCTGATGTAGTAAAACTACACAGGGATAAAGGTGGACAGTGCACTGATGAAGGTGATGAAGGGTATGCTGAGCCTGGAGCCGTAGAACCGGATGTCTCCGAAGAGGGTGATCGAGATCCTGAGTGCCTCGATGGAGGAATGCTGACTATTTATAAGGAATTGGAATATTACAATCTATGAGCATTTTAGTATCCGGCTTGAATGGGAGGTATTGACCATATTTTTATTTAGGGTTATAGTTTCGGGTGGCTGATATAAATTAAGGTGAAAATATAATTTTTATTGGAGCGACAGAGCGTCGTATCTGCAATAAAAACATGCATCCCCCTGGTCAAACCCACAGTGAACAACCGACCGGCATCTGTTCTTCTGAGCCTTAAAGATGTGAGCACCTTGGGTTGTTAAGGTAGGGTTGTTTGGACCGCACTCTGGTTTAGTTTCTCTCCGGCTTGTTCCCCACCTTAAGGGTTCGTCCTCCACTATATTTGGTGCACCCTTCTATATATCCCAAAATTCCTGCAGCTGCATAATATTAAACTTCTAAACTTTCCTAGATCCACAACCTCTACAAAATCACAATGGAGAGCAGCAGACTCACTCGAAGCTACAGCTAGCCCGACATCATGAAGTTCAACAGTAACTCCTTTCAACCTATGTTATACAATACACAGGCAATTCCAAATAGTTCACTCTCGGCTGGCAGATCCAGGAACATCCCCATCCTACGCCTCTGACCTTCAAAAGAAAGGAATAGATCAAGGTAGTTGGAACCACTGGCAGAGGCACCAAGTTCCTCAACAGAAAGCCGGCCGAAATCTCTGCTAAAATCACTAAGTTCAATATCCCAGCCAGCTCCATCCAAACCCCTTCCAAGATTACCCGCAATGTAAGAACCCAACGCTCACATTTTCCCCACCCTTCCATATCTACAGGACCGTGAGCTTAAATCAACATTCAACTTCAACGATCAAACACCGAAGATGAGTTGGTAGCCTTCGAGCAAGTACGTATAGAAGATGTAGTTCAAGAAGAGGATGCGTGAGGAATCTTCGATACTTAACAATTCGAAGGTCGACAAACTGTTAGTGAAAGTTCAGGAGCGTGAGGCATTTAAATTCTGAGTCGGGAGGATTTTTAGGGATGAGTGGTTTTGATTGTTTGTGAGAACTGCTAAAAAATGGAGGGTGAGAGTTCGTAATATATTATTTTCAGATTGGGTACTCAATAATGTATGGAGTAGTTATCAGATGAGATAGTGCAAAGTAATAAAACCATACTTATCTGAGGCAATAGTTTAGGACCGACAGTTAGAATCATAAAGAGAGAACTCAATGATATCCATACACATAAATATTAAAGTAGCAATGGCTTCATGATAAAACTAGGGTCTAGTTTCGACTGTCATTCTGATATAACATAATACCCGCCTGTTGTTGTTTATAAACTAGTCCCCATATGTGTGTCCGGCGAAGTCTTACTAGTCTTCGCCTTCTCACCAAATCCCGTATTCTCCCTAAACTATTATAATCGTCTACCCAACCCTTCTCAACAATATGAAGCCCAGGAACAACCACAGGCACAACCCCAGGCCCCAACACCCACAGCACTACACCCCCCATAACTACAATCCCCACTCCATCAACACCAATTATAACCAAAACTACTCCCAGTTTGTACAAAACAATAATCCATCCTTGCATCCTCACTATTCTTCTCAACAACAGTTTAATCCAACCAATGGTGTCTACCACCAGCAAGAGTACTTCAACTATGCTCCCTTCATGCCCAATGACTCTCTTCAGATGTCCTATTTTCCTGGATATCCTCAACAGTTCCAAAACAACCCACAAATGCCTCATTTTAGTCAATCATAACATATGCAAATGAATCAGCAGGGTTATCAGTCTTTTGCCCACAATCAAAGAAACCCCTCCCAGTTTTCTCAGAACTCAGAAAGGGCCCCTAATCAGAGATCGAGAGGCCCGAAACCTAGCTCTTCACATAAACATCACACAAATTAAGGATCGAATCAAAACAACAATCCGCCTAAATCACGTCCAAAGGGCTAGAAATTTACAAAGACTCAGGTAGATGAGGAACCCGACGGGGAACTTGGCTTTGAAAAGAAGCCCGATCCAATAATGGACGACCCTGATGATATCCGAAAATGGATCCAAGCCAGAAAGAGGAATTATCCGAGTGCGTCCAAGATTAAGGCTAATGAAGCCAAACAGAAGCGCAACGAACTCACAGGGATTCCTGACAAGTCAGATCTGAGCAAGCTTGAACTCAAGCTGAGAAAACAGATTAGACTTGTTTCTGCGAGTCCGAAGCATCTCGAAATCAAATGCAGGAATATGGACATGCTCCGGAATATAATCACGGAGCCAGTCAAGAAAACCAAACCTATCAAGAAGATAAAGACTAATGCCTTCAGGAAAACGAAAACCATAGTCAGGCAGCAGGAAGCAACGGCACGCTAGAATGGTCCGTAGTAACACAATTCCTCATTGGAGGATGAGGCTCCTATCTAGCAGAGTATCAGAACCCGTGAAACGGAATACCCAGTGTCAACAATAACACCCGAAAATAAGTGTGAGAAGGTGCATCAGCTGATCGAGTCTTTAAAACAGAAGAAGATTGAGGAAGCTGAACACGTGAAGAACATGTTTAACTACGGAAGTAACTCCGCGAACTACAAGTACATGAGGAATACTTTAGCTGCGAATATGCTGTTGGAGGATATTTTCAAAGAGAACAGCTATCTACTCCAGGCAATTAGGTATATCGTGAAGCATGAGTTCCTGGAAAAGTAGGAAGTGGAAGAAGTGATACCCCAAGAAGATTCTGAAGAGGAGGGAGAGGACGAAGAAGAAGAAGAACTGTAGGCAGTAGTGGAGCTAGACGAAGAGTTAGAGGAAGGAGAGATTTGAAGAGACCCGCACTGATCTACTCGTTATGAATTGTCTCCTTTGATAGTTTGGCATTCACATGTTATTCTGAGTGTTAGTAGTCATCACCATCGTTTAATTCAAATTTCTACCAAAATATCAATATCCAGACCTGGTGAAATACAGCAATGCAGGTCAACCTCAACGATTTCAAATTCATGCAGGGTTTCAACCTAGCACGTTCTATCCTCTTACAGCTCAAAATGGCGAAGGAAGCGGAACATCCCGCCAAGGTTGTCACCAAACAACCTTCGTCTAATAGTCTCACATTTTCACCCATTGTCAAACAGCAGAGTCAAGCTTGGGAAGAGTGGGAGGACAACCAACATAAGCAAAGCAAAGGCCCTCCTGACTCCATCCAAAATCAGAAGCACCAGAATAAGCCGAAAAAGGATAATTAGTAAAGCAATCTATCAGAAACTGACCAATTGAAGAAAAGGATTAATGGTCTTGTGAGCATGCTGCATGAAGCACATAGTTCAGTAGTGGTCTCAGAACGAGTCGTGGGAATACTGGAAGAGCGGCTCCAGTAACGAAAACACAAATTCAGGAAAATCGAGAAAGCCAAAAACTAGGAAAGGGAGAAGAACCTGCGAATACTCGAGCTCAAAGCCAGCATCCAACGCAAAGTGGCCATACTCAACCAGCAGAAAACCGACAAGGAACGCTACAGACAGACCGTGCAGAGCATGGTCAAAGCATATGTGCGAGACTACTTGGAGGCAGAAGAAACATAGATCGTCGAGAACTTCTCAAAGGACTGTCGGATTGTGGATGAGGGTCTGCCAGAAGAGAGGGAGACGGATGCCCCAGGATACCCTGAAGAGCTGAGTTTCAAGACAAGCGTAATAAGCAGAAAAGTGAGTAAAAAGGAAGGAGGAGTGGGGCAGCAAGCGAACAGTTCGACCGGAGGAGTGGGCATTTTCGTGAAGCAAAAGAAGAACAAGAGTTTCGGGAATGCCGAAATGTAGAGTTATGTGGACGACAGTATCTGATATTCTTTATAGGTGTAAGTATTTTCCAACCATATTTCAGCACCCATTAAGAGCCAGGCAGCTGCAATAAAAGCCATAAACAATTATCGGCCTAAATCCCGGCAAGTAGATTCCTCGGGACTCGGCTGATAAAATTTATTGATAGCTAACTTCCTCGATCTTTCTCCACAATAATTTGCGTACCTGTTACCATAGCTGATATACTTTTTCCAGGCTTGTCCCCCATACATGAAACTCTCCCATCTCTCATTGTTCATCATCCTTCTCTGGTTCCATACAGTCTCTCCTCAATTTACATTCTTCCCCAACCAATTACCTTTTTCTTTTGATTCGGGTATCGTTTCTCGTCGTCAAGTCGCAGACACCTACCTCAAGGGTTCACTCGATGCCCTCAAGGATACCAACTCCCAACTCGATGATTCTCTCAGCAAAGTAGAGGAACTCAATAACAAAATATCCCTGCTTCAAGGGAAGAAAGCGGACACCTAGAAGGATCTGAGGCTACTGCAGAACAAGTCGAGTTTATACTTAAAGATAATAGGTGATTTGCGGGTACGATCTCTAAAGCTGAACTAAGTTCTAACGAATGAAAAAAACAAAAAGACCCAGAATCTTGACAAAATCAACC
Source organism: Lepidurus packardi (assembly GCA_023053545.1). Classification (NCBI taxonomy): domain Eukaryota; kingdom Metazoa; phylum Arthropoda; class Branchiopoda; order Notostraca; family Triopsidae; genus Lepidurus; species Lepidurus packardi. Next base: position 20,009 of record JAKZAN010000194.1, read on the forward strand.
AGACTAAAAAGGAACTGGAGGATCTGAGAAACGAGAAGTAGAAGCTCCTGAAAGAGACACAAATCGCTAATGCCCTTATAACTAACTACACTCAAATCGATGACAATTACGCCAAATAGATCCAAAACATCACAGCCCAGATAGAACTCGAAAAGAAATACATCGAGCTCACGAGCCAGACAGTCTCTAGCACTGATTCTAAAGTCGCAGAGATCCAGTCAAGACTGGTTGCAGCTTCAAAAAATGTGGAAGCTGCACAATCTGCCTTGCGAAAAGCACTTGATGACCAGGCTGCACTCCAAAAATAGAAGGATGCCATTGAAAAATCTACTCCCTTTAACTATGCTTAATCTGTAAAGAATGCTACCAAAAGGGTTGATGATATGGGTAGGAGAGTCGCAGTTCTGAGTAGCACCCGTAAGAGTCTACAGACAATCACGGCAAACCTGACTAGAAGCAAATCCGATAAAGAAGGACAGTTAAAATAAATATAATCGAAAATGATCGCAGCTCAACAGATTTTAGACTCTGAGCAGTCGCCATCCAGGACAACTACTGCATAGAATACTATTAACATAGAGAACCAAATGCAGGACGTAACAAACGAGCTCAAGTCAATGATAAAGACCAAGGAGGCTCTGGACGAACACATCAAGACAAGCATGACTCTGCTGAAATAGGCTGAAGAGTCTATTTAGCCAATGCGTAGTGCTTTGAATACCTAGAAAAATAGGCATGTAGTGCTGCAAAGGAACATCCAGAATGCACACTAAGCTGTGAAAAGATTCCAGAATGATAAGCTCGACATCTCTTCTAAAATATCAGGAGTTAGTCAGGATTCATTTATCCCATTGGTACAACTGCCTGCACTTACATTCATCCCCCCTCCGATAATGAGTGTGAACACTTCACTCATCAGACCTACTCCAATCAGCCCAAATCTCAAAAAGGAAGACGAGGAAATAGATTGTGAGAAAGAACTAGTATAGAATCTGGTAATCCTGAATGGAAACGGAGTGGTGACGGCTGCCGACAGAAACAGCTACACGCTCAGCCAGAACACTCAGATACTTACTACCAAGTGCACAAACAGGGTCGGAAGAGAAGGGATGAAGGTGGGAGATTTCATAATGTGGTAAGGATACAGAAAGCGGGACAAAATAGTTGCGACAGTTATCAGAATCTGAAATTTAAAAACCGAGAAGTCTAAAGACGAAGAGCTAAGGCGGCCCGCCACAATATCCACTAAATTAACTCGGCACCCTCGTTCTATGGATATTTTCCATATCTAAAACTACTTATATACTTATTTCCTTTTCCGCCTTCTATCTCCTTCCTTCGTTATGTTTGAGAATACTCTCTTAGCCAGTGTAATCACCCCAAATCTTTAGATCAATACTCTCTTAAGACACCCAACGCCCCAGACCTACCCCAACTTTTTCCTTGCCTCTAGGTTCAACCCCTTATTCCAGACCCAGAAATGCCTTACTCCAAAAACACCATGCACTTATGATGCCAGACCCTATCCCTCTCAATCCAATCACTCTGCCTCTCCTGGCCAGTTGCTTATGCTCTAAGGTCATTCTCTTCCTCACACTCCCCAGAAGCCTATAAGTGCAATAAAATAATATGCTCGAGTTGCAAAAACAACCCTCACTAAGTTGCGAAGTTCTTTCAAAAGTGGACACACTATAAATGCTTGGAATAGTTAGGCGTTCATTGAAGTGGCTGGGACACGCCTCTCTACCTGCGAACACATGGAACATACGGAACAGCCTAAAAGTAGACCCTAGACAAAAAAACAGCGTCACAAGAATAATTGTGTACCTACTATTCGTAAGAGGAAGCATAAAACATCTAATTTAGAATCACCAATTGTGATTCCCCTCGGAATTAAGAAGCTTCTGAAAGAACCAGTTTCCAGAGACCCTTCACACTAATAACTAAATCCTCATGCTTAAAGCAACAGTCCTATCCTCCTCCCTAAAGCTAGTAAAGAGTCTTAACCGATTCACTTTTAGAATCGCCTCAAGAAGACTCTCTTCAAAGCCCAGAACCCCTTTGACTTGATAACAGACTACGAAACTGATCATATTCACTCATCACTATTCCTAAAGAACCGCAAGCTTCGAATGCGTCTTAACAAAAATATTTTCAATGGAAGTTGCGAATCAACGCAGTAAACTAAATAGGAGGCTAACGAAGATATCATTGATGTTTCTCCCAAGAGGACCATCAGTAGAGCCAGTATCCCGAGGAATCCGTCACCCCCGCTGGTGAGGAGCAACTCAGTGAACGGCATCGGGCAGCTCACCGTTAAAGGATGCAACCCCGATGCCTCATATCAAAACAAACACAAGAAAGCCATCACTAAAATCGCATGGAATCGATGTTCGGGCAATGCAATGTATGGGCTGCATAAAAAGATAGCTGAGTTCCAGGAGAAGAGCCGAAAGCTACAATCCAAATGAAATCTCCTCAGAAGTGTCTGATCCTATGCCAAAACCATCTAAACTAATCTTAATTTGCTTCTACTAACATTATGATATATAATCACTGCCTTATCATTCCCTTCATCGTTGAAGTCAGAGGAAGTCTGGTTCCGTCCAAGAAGGCATCCACGATTTCTCCGAGCGCGATGTTCTGGTCTCTTCCCACCATCAGACCTGCATTCTTCACGGTGGCGAGGGTCAGACCTTCTAGTTCCCATACCATACCACCGACCTGATCCTCGTGGGGGTGTCTTCCTGGGACCCACCATTCTCTCCAAGTCTTTCTCACGGGGATGTTGTACTACTATCTGAGTTTTTTAATCCATGATTTGGTGCCTCCGATGGGAACAGAAGAATCGAGATCTCCGCTATAAATAAACTACAGACATATGAAGTGGTAGAATAAATATTTAGAGGATAAGCTTACGAGCTTGTATTTGAGTTTCATGAGTTGGGGATAGATCCAGAGACTGCCGTTGGTGAAGGGGAGATAGTTTTTGTATACTTCCATGTTGCAGACTTCGAAGTTCTTGCCAGTGGGTAACTTCACATGGTATTCGTACTGTACGTTGTGATCGTTAAAGTAGGTCAGCATACCAAACTCGTCCTCGCAGTTCATGTTAATGCTCTGGTATCCGCCGACGGTCATCTTTTCGCTTCCAGCAACACTGTTGTTATTTGTGTAGCACGGAGCGTAAATGTTATAGTGGCTGGTTTTGGTTTTGTTGAAGAATCCATCGAGGATCTGACGTCTATTGTAGCAGGGAGCAGAATTGTAGTTGAGAACGCAGTCAGCACGGAACTCGTTCCACTGTCTATCAGTGAAGAAAGCATGGTTGTACAAGAACTCATAGTGATAGTAGGAATTCTTCTCGGCTCCAGAGGCATAACACTCAGTGGGATCAGTACAGGGATTACCCAACAGCAGACCTATTCAGGAATAAAAGAAGCATGAAGAGTGGGTTGGTTTACCTTTCAGGTTGATCTTTGAGAAGAAGCTATGCTGATTGTCGTATTCAATTCTCAAGGCAATGTACGGAGCCAGAACACCAGCGTATCCTTCGCCTGCCAAGTACACAACGTTCGACTTCAAGGTAGGGAATCTCACAAAGAAGTATCTCAACGAGGACATGAAGTCATTGATTGTAATTTCATCAGATACGTTGGCAATGGGACCTTGACTGAATCCTACTCCTGCAGGGAGCTCCAAATAGAGGACACCCGCGTTTCTGTTCCACGCCTTGGGGTTGACCTTGAAGTTAGCCTTTTGGACGTCAAACAAAAAGGGTCCGTTCTCATAGACCATGCCATAGATGCTGGAACAGCCAGGACCGCCCTGGATCCAGATAATGAGGGGATCATTTTCGCGATGTCCCTGGGACTCGCAATAGATGTAGTGGACATTTTTGTATATTGAGATGGGGAGGTATCCTGAATAGATGGCGTGGTTGTAGTTAGGGATGAGACTTTCGATGAGATCATCGTCAGCAGACTGAGCAGCTACGAAGACGAGCAAGAGTGCGATGAAGAGAGTCTTGTTCATCGAGTAAAAAGGGATTGACTCCGAGAGATATATGATTAGATAATGATAATCTCAGAGGGGATGTGTTGTTATAGAGGCATTGGATATTTTTTTAGTTTGATTTGTCACGCATGTAGAAATTCAATAAAACTCCCTTTTTCAGATTCCTTCTGCCAGCCTACTGTTGATGAGTTGGAACTGATTGGCGGGTACGACTTGAGATACTCAGCTCTCAACCTTTGATGCTGTCACAACCTATTTGTTTATCTTACACTCGAGAGAAAGTTGGTAGCATGCTCCCGACTGCATTCTTAGTGAAATCGCTTCAGGATGCATTTGATAAAAGCACCCCCGAGTTAGAATCGTAAAGAAAGTAATTTTTTAATCATAAGTCTTCCGAATTGATTATCTCTATTGATGAGAAGTAGGATTGAATCTGTTGGGTTATACCACCCATAATATAGTTGTTAAGACCCATCTTTTTAACATGCGCAATCAGGACACAGGCTTCCAATTCCCTCTCCTCCCGCCCACTCCGCCTGCTAATAACCAGTTCCATCCCTCCACGTACGAGTCCGCCAACAAGCCCCATTTTGGCAATGTGCCCAGTATCCTCGAGGAAGACGACTAAGATAACCTCACCTAGTCCCAGCATTCCTCCATCGAACAAGAGAGGCCCACTGGTCTTCGCAATCTATCATCCTATCCTTATAATCAATTTCCCTTCAACCTCGGCACGCCCCAAACTCCAGAACTGCCAAAGTCCCCCCTGCCGACGACTACATCCCATCGCAGATTCCCGACCGATACACAAACAGAATAGCCCCGTTTCTTCAAAGAGAGACCCCTTGTGTCTATCGACTACTCCTAGATAGGCGAATCCAACTTCTTTAGCCAGTTTAAATCATTAGACCAGCACCGGGTAATCATACCTGTGGCTCACTACAATGAGCCCGATTACTAGTCACTTAGATTGGTCGAGAGAACTGCTAAAGAAATTGAACGCATAACGAGCATTCGAGCTGAGCCCAAAATACGGTACCATTCAAAGTACAACCTAGCTGGGCCTGCCGCGAAAGACTTCGTGTCTTAACCGATGCTTTCCCTATTTAAGAACTCCCCTGAAGAATAAAACATTGTAGATATTGTTGACTAGCTAGGAGTAGACACCAGAAGAGCCCTGATCCAGAGTAACTCGAGTGTCCCCCCTAAATCAAAACATCAGACAAAAAAGCTTGTCCTGGACATCAAGACTTTGTCCACAGAAACATACATTCAGACACTTAAATAAAAGGATACGAGCAACATCCTCTCCAGCATCCTTTCGAACTATGGGAGTTTGGGCATTGATGAAGTCATCTCCTTAGCCAACCAGGACTATGTTGTTTTGCCCAAACAAACAACGCAGGTGGCATCCATCAACACTTAAAACCCACAGTTTAGTCTCGAGGCCAGCCGTGAAACACCAGTGCAACTCGATCGCATCTCGGTTGTTCAGTTGTAGATTGAGAGATAGAAGCGCCGGTGGCCACGAGCCCCTGATTATTTCGAAGTCATGGAAGAAAAGCTGACTTAGTTATTCTTAGAAGCCACAAAATAGGAAGGCTTCAGTAGGACGATCGGTGCAGATATCAAGGAGAAGCTGCAGTACACTCTGAGACATATCGAGTAATTCAAGGGAAGACTTGTAGATGGACACTCTCTAACGGCAGTGCTGCTGTATTTTGTCAAAGAATTGAAGTTTCTGCGGGACGAACTCCAACAGTTTAAGGAGCCTCCGCAGAAGAATATTATTCATAGACCCGTTAGGAAAATATAGATACCCACGGCATCAAAAACCCCTAGAAAAGCCTCCGAAGACCTCAGCGTCAAAAAGCTGAACCCGATCAGCCAAAACAAACACGGCCTTACGCCACCGAAAGCTATGAAGAAAGCTCCACAGTTCAGCTATCTGATTAAATCCGAACCTCCAACAGCCCACAACTACGCAGATAGCAACCAGAAGAACAAACGAGGAAATGAGATAATGATTGTGAGTAACGAGAACGCGAGCGCAGGCAAGAAGTTCGGGTCCTTGAAGAAGAATGTGTTCAGCAAGAGCAAGAGCAAAGGGAAGCAGGTGGAGAGCCAACATGCGAAGGCAGAGCGGATAAGGACAGAAAATCTATGGATTGGAGAGTACTGAGTTTTTAGGTCTGATGACATATAGATTCTAAGTAGAATTATTCAATAGGATGTTGTGAAGATAGACTCATTTTGTTGAGAAGGACTTTAATAATTCTTGGAAGTCACTCGGCGTAATGATAGGATAGATACTTTAAGAACATTAACAGGTACCACATATTTAATTAATCCCATTCATCAAAAATCCAGGAAGAAGGCTGCTTCCAGGGGACTCTTCTGCTGTCCCAGCGACTGCCGGTGGCTTTCGAACCTCGACTTCAGGTGCGTGATGCTGTGTTGCAGTTCCTCCAATTCTTTTCTCATGTTTGTGTATTTCTCCAAGGCCCTCTGCCTATCAACAAAGTCTACACTGGTGTTGCTCGACCGATACGATTCCAGAGGTTTCGAATCTCCCATCTTATAAAATGATGGACTTTTGCTCCTTTTGCCGCCCGAGGAAGACACCTCAGCACGACACATTTACTGGCTCTTCTGTGCTAGCACGAGCCTCATGTTCTCCTTATTGCTGTCTTTATGAAGATCTACTTTGTGAGTGTTTAGGCTCTCTGGCATGAGGGGTCTTTAGCTAAATGGGTGAAACGTCTGGAAAATTATGTTTTTATGGGCTATTTTTTTGGAGATAGTAGAGTCTTTTTGTCTGGTGATGGGCGTTGCTTGGAGACTAACAAGCTTCTTTTCGTAGGCCTAGAGTTGTCTGACGAATCCAGGGTTGGGGCGAATCTGTCGGTTTATAAAATGTGAGTTTTGTGAGGATTTGAATTGGTTTACGTGTGCTCTTCGTTTCCTCGTAAAAAGATAGGCATCTACGAAATTCTTGCGATATTTCTTCATCAGGAAGGCAATCACAATCGTCGCACTCCGCGAAATTCCTGCTGCACAGTGCACCAGTACGTTCCCTGTCTTCAAATTCCTCTATATGAACTCGTTCGTCTGATCGAAGCTTTCCGAAAGGTTGTAGCTGTCCCTGTCATCGGCGGCGAGGTACAGGTACTCAGGTATGTGGGTGTGCGGATGGGATAGTTTGCCTCCTTTGACAACGGAGAGGACTGCAGAAATATTTTTTTCTAGTAAGTACAGGTAGGCATGATGAGATGAAGGGTATACTTTTAAGGATGTTGATGTCTTTGGCGGTATAGATGTTGGAGAGGAAGAGGCCTCCAGTGCAGAAGGAGCTGGGAGGCAGGATACAACTGATTTCTAGAGTTTCTCTGGAAGAGTGCATTGGAGGAATTTTTAGGGATTTTGAAGTTTCAGCTAAATATGATAATTTCGGTATGCCTTTACTCCCCCATTTTATATTTTACGGAGCACCCAGGGTGGACAGTGCTTTGCTTCCTTAATTATATTTACTACAACTGCACTTGCCGTGGGCTCTCTGTCTGGCCTCATGCCTACATATACAACAATCACTAAAAACTAAATACTCCTACTTTTTGTCTTTTCTGGCTTTCTCACATGAAATCATCATCCTCATCCGCATTATACTTGTTGCTGGTTTTCAGCTCCTCCTTTTCCATCAGCTTGTAGTCCAGTCTTTCCTTCTCCAGTCGTCGTGCCTCGTCCTCTAACCTTTTCTTCTGCTCGGCCTCCTTGTATTCCTTATGCTTCTCCCTATTCAATTATTGTTCGTGCTTGTGCAATTCCTGCTATAGGTCTAGTTCAAGCCATTCCTCGGTTTTTTAGATTGTCTTGAGCACCACTCTGTCGCGTGTCACGTCCTTCACCTTCTTTACAAGACTGTCGTTCTTGTACCCTACTGCGCCGACGTCCATATTCACAGTTTTAAGAAGGTTGCGTGCCGGAGTATAGACAATATCAACCTTATTGCGCTTGGAGCCATCGATGGAGTTTTCCTTGAGGAGCTGGCAGACTTCGTAGATGTTTTTGGGGTCAATATTGTCCCAAGTCTCGCCATTCTTGAGGCGGATGTAGACGTGGGCAGAAGAGAGGTCATCGACGTGGAACCAGACATCCTCAACCCAGCTCCACTTGATGAGGTTCTCATTTTCGTACTTGTCTTTGCCTTTGTAGACGAGATGTCCGTCAGTCGTCTTGTAGTAAAACACCATGAGAAAAAATCCTAGTCTGCTTAATTAAATATTTTTAGCTAAATGTTGAATAAAAAACCTAGAGTGCACACGCATCCCGTCTGATCATTTACCGACAACACTCTTTAGATTCGCAGAAGCGTTATTAACAGCAGTATCATTTCCTCAGAATAGTTCTTCAGAACTGGAGACAGACCATTTTTCAAACTAGTAGAGTTTCTTGGGTTTTTGACTGCTGGACTGATTGGGTATTTGTTGTTTGGGCTGGGCGGCCAGGATCTGCTAGTTTACTATTGGCATCCCCCGTACCGGCTTCTCAGTGTGGAAGCGAGGCGGTCTGGCTGTTGCTTTGAGTTTAGATTGTGCTATTTGTATTCTGCTCGAAAATGGATGGTTGTTTTCTCTGGGACTTATGTTCTTCTTTCTGAAAATCACAAGTTCTGCAGTATCGCTGTCATCGTTATGCCAGTTATTCATCCATATTCTCTCCCTAATCATGAATTTCCTGGTCGGATGCACGCTGCTCACAGTTAGCATGGGGTTGCTTTTTGTTCGCTGGGTACAGGTCTAGTCGTTTATGTCGCTAGTCTAATTTGTGATTTCGGTCGGCTGAGTCGCAAACCGTTCCTAGTAATCATGTTTTCTTCGCCTGCTAGTCGTTGATTAGGATTTCTTTTTCTGTGTACTAGTAGGAGGTTGTGCGTACGCAGACTTAGGATTGGTCAGAAAACCGACGTCAGAAAGTACATTAAACGATGAATCATGGTCTTTGAAAGAAGCTCTGAACAGACGGTTGAACTTATTGAGGTAGGAATGGTTCCTGAGCAGAGGATGCTAAGGCTCTAGTGTTTGTTTCTTCTTAAATTTGTAACGTTAGGCGTTTATCCTGAGGACTGGGTTTTGGAGAAGACCTTTGATGTTGGAGCTAGGGTCAGTATCAAAGATGGGTTTGCTGCCGGAAAAGGACATTTTGGGATTGGAGTGGAAGTTTCTCTTGGTTCTGCTGGAACTGTGGGAAGTTCGGGGGAAGGTTGTCACATGCATCGCGACTGTTTGCTAATACACTCTCGTAGATTAAGTCTATAAATATATCTACCCGTTCTAAACAGCACGACGGATGCAAATCTGCAGGGATTTGAACAACCCACGAATAAGTATAAAGCCGTCGATTACTCGTATGCACAGAAAATAAAAAGAATATTGGCGGCATGTCACTCCAGGCCTATGTACTTATGCGTGCGTGATTCCAGCCTGTCTAAGAACTAGATCTCCATCGGTTCCAGAAGGTCTCTATCAGTGTAGTTCACTTCTTCGAAGCGGTTCTCCAGAACCCGGATAGAATCCACCAGATCATTGACTTTGGGGTCCAGGACCTTTCTCAAATTCTGGAGCACGTCGCAGATATACTTGTCACACACTCCCACGGTTACTCTCTTCAGGCCCAGAGTTCTTGCCTCGTACAGAGCGTACAGAACCGCCAAGAGCTGGCCTTCAACCTTGTACTTCTGCCCCAAACTATACTCCATCTTTAGTAGTTCGAGGCCGTCCTGCACGAATGTGTACACGATCATGCATTTGCCTGGGTTTTGTCGAATCAGACACTGAGCGTTGATGTACGTGGGCTGGCTGAGGTCAATGTCTGAGACTAGATCTTCGGTCTGTTGTAAATTTCTGAAGTGTCTCAAGTGAGTGGATAACAAGTACGATTCAGAGGCATCGAGTATCTCTTGTTATACTTTGTCTTATGCCATAGACATAGTTGGAATAGCCTTATCTTATATAGAATAGTTTTGTCGGATGTCTTTCTGAGGAACATAGTTCGAAGGCACAGAGGAAGTAAACTTGGCTGAGGATTGGGAGATGGAGTTTATTGGTTAAGCTTCTACAAATTAATGCTTCAGCTGGCCCTCGATTTTCCTGAGCTCCTCTTCGAGACTGAACTCATTACTAGTACTTCGACCCAGTGACTCTTGAATAATAATTTACGCCACAGACACAGGCTTGACAGTAGAGATGCTATCATCCATTGATCGAGTGTTTTTGGGTGCTTTCTTGGGAGGTTTCTCAGAGTTTTTGTTAGCAGCAGTGACAGCCTTGTCTTTCTTCTTAGTGCTAGTGCTGGTGAGCTGATGCAGCTTGTCGTGCTTCGAAGTTGATAGTTTGTTGAGGTTCTTTGTGATGAATTGCTGTGCGGCCTCCTCGTTGTCGAATTTCTAGTAAAGGATCGTACGGTCATTGTTGACGAGCTTCTAGACGGTGACGAGTCGTTTCAAGATCCGTGGTTTGAGTGTCTTATCGACAAGGGAGTAAATGACGAAGAAGGTGGAAGTCATGATCGGATTGTGAGTAGTGCGTATGGTCGAGCTGCAAATCACCAATAATAACTTATTTGAAAGTAGTATGCTGTAATTGGCAATGGATATGGCTATATAAATCAGGGGAAGGCATACGAATACAATGGATCAGGGTGAATTCAAAAATGAAAGTGATATCACGGAATACAAAGATGGTATCAGGAGCCTCAGTTGAAGAAATTATCACTGTTAAAGTCACCTCCGACGATGTTGCCGTTGCCCTGGACTGCATTTTGGTTACCGGCGCACTGATTGTTGTTGCCACGGAAATTGTTCTTGCTTCCGCTGGCAGAGTTAGAGTTTCCAGACACTGTATTCAGGTCTCCGTTCAGGAGATTCTTATTTCCCCTGAGCTTGTTTTTGTCGCCCTTGATCTTGTTCAGGTTGCCCTTCAGGAAGTTCTGGTCTCCGGCAGCGCCGTTTCTGGAACCTTCGAACTGGTTGGCGCTACCTGTAAGCTTGTTTTCATTTCCTCTGACTCTGTTCTTGTCGCCGTTGATGCCGTTCTTGTCTCCTATGAGCAAGTTGGAGTCACCTTCGACTTGATTGAAGGAGCCTTCCAATTCATTCTGGTTTCCTCGGAGCTTGTTCTGATTGCCGAAAATTATATTTGAGTTGCCCTTGTTCCGGTTCTTGTTGCCTCTCATCAAGTTTTGGTCGCCTATGATCTCATTGTTGGAACCGATCAACTTGTTCTTGTTTCCTTTGATGTTGTTTTAACTTCCGTCGAGCCTGTTGTTGCTTCCCACCAAGTTGTTGCTGCTCCCCTGGATGCCATTCGTGCAGCCCTCGATCGTGTTTAGGTCACCGATGAGGCGATTGTTGTCGCCTCTCAGTTTGTTCTTGTCACCCCTGGCTTTATTCAGGCTACCCTTGATGGTGTTCTCGCTGCCTAAGAGCTGGTTGCTGCTGCCATCAATTTTGTTGAGGTCGCCTGCCAGGTCGTTCTCGTTTCCCAAGATCTGGTTCTGGTCTCCGACGAGTTTGTTGTGGCTACCGAGGAGTTTGTTTTTGTTTCCATCGATTAGATTGCAGTCGCCTTTGAGTTTGTTGAGGTTGCCTTAGACTTGGTTGGAGTCGGCGCAGGAGGCAGATCCGAAGAGAGATGCGACAGCCAAAGCAGCAAGAGCGAAGTGGTATTTCATGGGAAATGAGAAGAATGACGGATTAATTATTGTAGATCGTGTTTTCTTCCCCACTGCATTTAAGATGTCCCGAAAAGTTCGATTTAAAGAACATTTTACCTTACGAGCCAAGGTTAGAAGAAATGGATACGTTCTTCACAATTTTTATATTTCTAGAAGTTAAACTCTTCAAGATTGAATCAAATGACTAGGAGTAGCTGGCACACTCCAAGCCATGGGACCCACCCTCCGCATTTTGTCTGGCACATATCCCTGTTCCAAATTCATTGGATAATAAGGGCTTTTGTTTAGTCCAGTCAAAACTATCTACTTGTTCTGGGCAGCATGCTTTCATGGGTTTTTCTGATATTATTTCCATCTTTGGAAAACTTAAACGATCTTTGTAACCTCCTCATAATATCAGGACTAAACCAATCCATCATTCCTCTTCTATTCCAATCCCGTCTCATCTGATCCAAGCTACCCATTGCAGGATCCCACATATGTTTCTGTGCTGACTCAGTCCATTCTGTCCACAAACTTTACCATAAAACCTGCTCATACAATCTCATCTCTTTCAAACTCTTAATACTTGTCCGCCGGCCGATATGTTCCCGTAACCATTGGGGTTGCCACCGAAAACAGCACTGTTGTTCAAACTTGCTGCTCGGCTGCCTCCCAGAAGTCCACCTGCTATTCCTTGGGCCAATACTCCAGGTATATTTTGGTTCACATATGTCTGACCATAGACAGCAGTATTAATGCCCGTAGCTACTCCTGTAGTACCTACGTTTGAGTATCTCAACCCATTTGCCACCGGAGTGTTAATCGTGCTGACAGGGTATAATTGATGATTGTGACCAATGGTGTTTAGGTGACCCACATGACCCACATGACCCACATGACCCACATGACCCACATGACCCACATGACCCATATGACCCACATGACCCACATGACCTATGGCGCGGGAGTTGTGAAGTCCAGTAAAATGAGCAGTGGAGTGCTCAGGCTTATTTTCAGGATAGTGAATGACTTGCCTGTATTTCGAAAATATAATATTAAAAAATGGGGGTTACGTATCGACGGGGATGTATTATATTCTTTCCCAGGCGCGCTCCTGTGGGATGTACTCGACTACCTTGTCGTAGTGCACTCTAGGGATGTACTCTGTCTGGTATTCCACTGCATAGTAGTCCTGCACCACTCGCTCTACAGGCACGGTTTCCCATCTTCTGATTTCTTCGTACTCAGTCACTTGCCGAGTAATTGGGATCAGCTCAGTCCTCTCCACCATATCATACTCGGTGTGCACTCGCTCAAAAGGCACATACTCAACTCTGCTTTCCGCTGGAATATTGCCTGCTGTTCCCACTTGGCTTGCGTATACTCCACTTGTTCTTACGCCTCCAACGACTCCATTTGTGTTGAGTGCTGTCGAGGGAATCACCTGGCTTACCGTAGTGGGGATGAAACTAGGGTTTGAAACGTGGGCATAATTTGCATTAGGTGAAGCGAGACCAAGAAAAGGAGTGGAATGAGTGAAATTTGGAGCAGCAAGACCGACGAAGTTGGTATGTACGGGGGTCGTAGGGGGGTAAGCAGTGAGTCTGCTGCCAGCGAGAACGGTGTTGGGAAGGTAAGTTTGGGCCATGATGGATGGGTTGTGTCAATTATTAATAGAGAAAGTGTGAAAGAAAGAGGGGGCGTTTTAAAGAGTAGGAAAGTGATCGAATTTTTGGAGTACTTTATTGGGACCAACAAAAAAGGACACGGAGGTAGTACTCTTATGCAATCATATCTTTCGATAAATATAGGCACATTTTGCTTGATTGATGAATATAACGAATTCCCCAGCAAACCCTGATTCCCGAGTATGAGTTATGATAGGATCCTATACTGATAGTACGCATCTTGCCAAAATCCTGGGGGATTCTGTGGAGTATAAGCTGGTAGACAACAAGAGTATATTGGTTTCCCCTGCCACCCGTTGAACACAATATAATTCTATGTGAGGACAAATTTATTGTACTGAATATTTGTTCTACCTTTTAAATTGAAGTTTATAGCTGTTAAACATCCATTGAGGGATAATGACCTGCGATTTCGATAGCTGGGTAACCACCTTTTTGCTGTACTTATTCACGGGCTCGGGGTCTTTGGAGCTGTACCTCGAAGACTCGCAGGGGTGATTGATCGTTGATTAGCTTCCCAACCTAACTAGCACATATGGACTATAGATAGCAATACCAATATTTCTAACGGTACACAAATCGATGCTGCCGGCAACATACCAGCACCGAACACCATTGCATTGCAACTCAGCTACCAAAATGTGATTACACCCAGACTACTTCAACAATCAGTTCCAAAGGATTCACCAAAATAAATAAGTTTAGGGTCACTTTCTAATATTGACGCTACTATCAGATATCCCTTCCGTCTTCTGGAACTCCAAGATCAGCTTCCGCGATTTTTCGATTTCTTCTTTTAACTTGGAGATCGAGCTGTCTGTGATTCCGTCTTACATGCCGTTCAGAGTCACTCGCGAGAACTCCTGTCCGTTGTTTCCATTCTGCAGAGCCATCGGTCTGCCTTTCGATGGGCTGTAGCCCATATTACCGCCCCGTGGCCCTTGTTGCGAATTCTTTTACTTCAGGGGTGACATTTGAGGCTGGCTCTTCCGAGCAGCGGGAGCCTGGTAGCCAAAGTTCTCATTGTTCTGGTATCCATGCAGACTCTTTTTGGAGACTGCCCTTTCCATGCCGCTCTCATCAATGGGAGACCTGTATTGAGCATCCTCTTGGAAACCTCCACGCTGCACTTGTTGGTAAGTGGCCCCTGGTGTATGGTAGACAACATTCTGTCCGGCAGTGTATTGATTGTAGTATTGATTAGAATTGGGGTTGTAGGCTCCATCAGATACCATTGATTCTTCATTGGTGTACTCATCATTGTAGCGAGGAGTTTAGTTAGTATCCTGCGTCGGCGCTGGCTGGTGGACTTAGTAGAAGTTTTGTATTTGGCTTTGTTGCGGGGGTGCTTGATATTGTTGCCGCTGGGGGATCATTTTGGGGATGTAATTAGAAGGGGCAGGCTGCATTGACTGCATTGACTGCATAGACTGCATAGATTGTGGTTTGTTGTAGTAGCTTGACTCAGGAGGGTAGAATGGAGGGGCTGAGAACTGGGGTTCTGCCATTTTAACCCGCGAGGGTGAAACAGAACTATTGTTCTGGTAAGATTGCAGGCGACTTCCTTGCATTGGAGTATGTGGTGGGAGCTGCAGCGCATACCCTCCCATTTGCTGCTGCTGCTTGGGATAGTAAATCGGTTGTGGTGCTGGAGCTTTGAATTTCGCCTGCCTGAATTCAGAAGCTTCCCTGTTGACCTGTAAAGATAGGGCTCTAGGGTCGAGTCTCTCAGTGTAGTCATACTAGAGCATCAGAGAAATAATGTTCGCAAGGGGCTCTGGGTAGAACTCTCTAACCAGGGCTAATCTTTGGCTTACTACATCGTCCAAGATATCAAAAGCTGGCAATTCATAACACTCTATCGAGGGTTTGAGAGTGGTCACTTCCAGCATTATCATTCCAAGACTGAAGATGTTGGCCTTGTGCCAGATTTCTTCTTCAATCTGGGTCTCCCTGTACCTCAACGCGAGAATGAGTTCAGGAGATAAACATCTGAACTTCTGGGAGTGTCCAACGGCAGCCAGCGCATCCTCTTTGATGAGCTCAATGGGGAACAGTTTGAAGACACCATTTTAGCTGTCATAGAAGACGTTCTCGGTGCAAAGGTCAGGGTAGACGACATTACCCTTGGTTTGGAGGTAGGACAGGGTATATAAGATAGTTTCTAACAGCTTGAGAATGTCTTATTCGGTGAACAGCTTGTTGGAGTTGTAGCGGGAGTAGAGCAGTTCGCAGACGCTGAGTTCGCAGTTTTCGAGGAACAACGGAGGCATTTTGGATATTTAGATGGAGTTTCTGAAGGGGATATCACGGAGTTTGAGTATGCCTTCATGTTCGAGCATTCTCTACTGAGCCGGCGCCGAGGGCTGGGCGTGGAAATCCCCCTTTTTGTTGTACTTGATGGGGATTTCGAGGTTGCGGGAGGTGGTGCGTGTTTGTTCCTGGCCCATGTGGTGCGTGGAGAGATGGATTTTACCTGTTGGGTATAAAAAGTAGGGGTGGGATAATGATTTATTTTTAAGTATAACGAACAAATAATTCACAATAATTGTTAAAAGTGCCACAATCCAAAATACTGTAATCCAAAATATTGGGATGTTAAATGACCTCAATATAGGCATGAGGGTCGTTGCCACCAAACTGAAACATTCCCGAGTGTTATAAATCTCGGAATAACCACAATATATAGAATGGCGGAATCCCCGAGGGTGAGTACGCCTCATAATCGACAACAAGCATTGATGTATTGCCACAGTTTGCAGTTGCAGTGGAATTTAGAAAAATCAACTCGCGTCCCACTAAGGATAATGTTGCATATATATCAGGGATCATATACACTATCCAGTCACTACTGCTTATTTTTCTGCAGGAACTTTAAAGAACAATGAACGAAGAAACATCCCATCCAGTCCTAACTAAAATCCAGGAAGTAACACTTTCCCTCCCCACACTTCCCATCCTGCAATCTTCTGTTTCATATGCTTTTGTCTAGGCTAATCGAAGCTTCCGCAGCAAAGAATATTTTCAATCCTTGGAACTCTACAATGATGCTATCCGTAGCCTCCGAAATCCTGATTCCGAACCGGCTCACCAAGATATCCTTATGCACGCCTACTCGCTAAGAGGCATGAACTACACCGCTATCCGGGATTTCTAGAAGGCCGAAGCTGATTTTAATAAGGTGCTTTCTTCTAAAAGATTCGAGTCTACCACACTCATGCGAAGAGCTACCCTCTACATTAAGGTACCCTTCACTCATCATTCTTTCCCCTGTCCTATGCGAAACTTCGACATATACGGTTCAAACTGTAAATATGAAAATATTAGATGAAGAATTATGAGAAGTCATTACAAGATATAACAAGACTATACGAGATCGAACCTGAGAGCCTCAGGGTGGCTGCGCTATTACTGGAGATCAGGGAAAAGATCCACGAGATCCAGACTAGTCCAAGGAAAAACTAACTGTAGAAAAAGTTGCTGAGCCTCGAAGACACATAAAAGAAGAGCAACAACATGAACCACAACACCACTGACTCTGAGGACTCTGCAGATGAGGAGGAGCTGCTCAACTTCAGCGGGCTGAGGAACATCGAGAGAGCGTCGACCGTGATTGGAGGTAAGGATACCAGATCGAATCGAATGAGCATCGTGTCTTTCAAAGAAGATACCGTTTGCGACTACGTGCAAGAGGATGTGATGCCTCTGAAGAAACCACCCCGTTTCAGCAGAGAATACGCTAAAGAGGTCGTTACCAGCCAGGAGAAAGAAATTAAAGAGTTAGAAGCTGCAGAAGAAGCCATTCGGAAAGAAAACTCAATTAAGGTGGTATGCCGACAATCTGCCATGTTCAGAGCCCCCAAAAAGAGCATTCTTAAGTTAGGTAAGCTTTATGACTGCTCCAGTGCACCTCCTTCGGCTAAACCCAGTAAGGAACTTGACATTTTTAAAATCAAGGATCCTGAGGGAAAACCCATACACAATCGACAGAGTCGGGTTACTTTCAGGAAGAGTCAGTTTGACCCCAATTTATTGATGGCTATGCAGTAGAACATGGCCAACACCCCCAATGTTCCTCCAAAGAAGGCAGCGAGAAAATCCTGTTTGAAGAACCCTAGTTTTGTGATGTCTGTTCCACCTCCTGTGGAGAATACTGGAAGAAGAAAATCGCGTGGATCTTTCGTGGGGCTCAAAGTGGATAAGGCCGAGGGGAAGATCGTAAAAGCCAATAACTAAAACAAAGGAGAAACCGAAGACCCAGCCAGCAACCGATCCTTCGATTCCTCGGATGAGCACAATATCTTTGGTCAGTCCCCCATCCAACTGTCTTCTGCTATGAAACTGGCACTAGGTATGCTATTCTATTACTCAAATTAAAACGAATATTCATATAATCTAGGTTTCAATGCGGAGAGCACCAAATAAACTAATGAACCCAAGGAACCCAAGGAGCCCAAGGAAAGACAGCCCAAAAAATCAATTCTCAAGAAGGCATCAATGAGTATCGTGGCTCCTCCTGTGGTCGAACCAGAACTGGTGCGAGTGCCAAAGTCGAAGAAGAGTGTGCTATTCCGATCGTGATGCGTTCTGTTTTGTTCTGGACACAAAGATGATCCATGCTTGCTATATACAATCCTATTCGTTAGTAGATAGATCGATACGTATGTAGTTTGGCTCGAAAGTCGAATAGCTACGTTTAAGTCCCAAGGCATAAATCTGATACTTTCTGCTGTCTTAAAACCCCCTGAAATAACTGTTTTTAATTATGCTACTACATGTTTTCCGACCAAGTATTCTCTGTCGGTATAACACCATCCATAGCATAATCAAGAGTATTGGATAGTTTTAGTTTAAAAGAGTTGTCTTTCTCCAGGTTCTCTTATAATCAATTAAATTACAAAAAACTCAAATAAAACCACACAAAACTCCACTCCTATGTTCCTCAAAGTCACTTTTAACAAGGAAATTCACATCCTTTCCAGCAAGCCCAACTTCACTCAGCTATGCAGCTTCATCGGCATCCACTTCAAAAATCTGCCCAAACACTATGAAATTACCTATACTGATGAGGATGGTGACCGGATTGCAGTGACCAACGACCACGATATTCAAGTCATGTTCGAAGTTGTTACCAATAAGTTCGTCAAACTTGAAATCCGCAAGGCTTCTTAAGCTGTCCTTGAGCTCCATGATCAAGAGGAGCCCGCTCCCCAAGAAGAGGACAGCACACAACAGACCAACCTTCAGGAAGATGAAGTGGTTGCTCTGGAAGTTCCCAAAACCGAAGTAACGGGACCTATTGTCTCCTAAGCTAAAACTGAGGAAGTTCAAGAAAAGAGTCCCGAAACAGAAATTCCTGCTTTGGCTCCAGCTTAAGAAAAGGAAGCCCCAGTCAGGAACTAGGTTGCAGAGCAAAAAGCTGAAGTGCACATGATATCATAAACTGTTGCAGCAGAAACTACTCAGATCTCTGAACCAAGCTTTAACGAGCCCGAGCTCGTCAAGGAAATCAAGGAAGAGCTTTCTAACTCTTTGAATGCAAATATCGCTGAATCCCAACCACAAGAATCTTCTGAGAAGAAACCATCTCCCCCCAAATGTGGCTTCTGGGGTCGAGGTCATGGATTCGGACATGGATCGCATCCTCAATTTGGTGGTTTAGGAATGGGTCCCTGCAGAAGATAGCAAGCTGAGAATGCAGGCTAAATTCCTCATCCCAGAGAGATGTTGAAGGGATTCAAGGAAAAGGCTAGAACCCTTATTAAGGAGACTGTTTCCGAACTTCTTCCTGAAATCGTTAAACAAGTGAAGATGTCTATGCAGTCTCATGAGGAGGTTCCTCAAAACACAAACGATAAGGCTCCTGTCGTCCACACTTACGTTAGTTGCGACCATTGTAAAGTTACTCCTATCGTAGGTATCAGGTACAAGTGTGTCGAGTGTCCTAACTTCGATCTATGTGAGAAGTGTGAGGAGATTCAAATCCATCCTCATAATTTCATTAAGATGAGACAGATTGCGAAGAGAGGAATGTGCCCTGCTTTCCGAGGATTCGGATGGCATGGCAGGAGACGCAGAGAATCCTCTGAGTCTCATGGAGAAGAGAGCTCAGTGGACAGGAGATGCAGGAAACTTGTGAAGAAGTTCGGTGGCAAACGCGAAGACTACCTGGAGTTCGCCAAAGAAACCACAGGTCTTCGTCCTTGGGAGGCAAAAAGACTCTATAGGGAAAGATATGGCGTTAAATAATTGGATGCTTAAGAAAGACTCGATAGACAAGCTAGAAAATTGTCAGAAATCTTTGAACGTCCTGTCGCTGAGATGGTTGAGGTTATCAAGAACAACAGTGACAAGGATTTCTGGGAGATCAAAAAGATGTTAAAGCATCAACTCAGAAATGAGGGTCCTGTCATCAAAAGAGCAGAATCCATTTTTGACAATCTTCCTGAACCCAAAGTTGAAATCAACAGACTATCTGAACCTAAGCCCATGGCATCTGAGATCAAGGTTTCTGAGGTGAAGGTCTCTGAAGTCAAAAAGCCTATGGAAAAGACAATCTCTGAACCCGAAATCAAGAAGGAAGAGGTGAGAAAAAGTGTACTTAAGAAGTTGAATCAATTTGATGAGAATGAAGCCGAGTTGGTTCCTAAAGCAAGACTATTGAAGGCTTTGCAAGACATAGTTGGTTTGGAAGTGGATCTTTTGAACTTCGTCAGGAAGAATTTCGGACTAGCGATCCCAGAAGCTGTGAACAAGTATTACGAAGACATGTTCAATAACTGATGAGTTTTCTCTTCATCTGCAATCTTGCTTTTATTAAATTGAATAACTCTTCAAAGTTTGTGGATTAGAGATAGATGGTTTCGAGTGGTTAATATCGTGAACCAAAACACCATTCGTTTTTTTGGATATCATTGTAACTTCTTTTATGATTATAATTACTACTTTAGCCTAGTCTCTAACTCCTATGCCTTTACGCTTACACACCGGACTCCTTCTTGTCCTTGTCTTTATTCTTCCCGCTTTCCAATCTTTTAGCATCACATAGAATGCTCAAATCACTTACTCCTTCAGCTCACCAGTCAAGGACTACACACATAAAGTCTTCATCGAAATCAAAGGGGTCACTACAGCTTCCAAAGTCAGCTTCATCTCCAACTTCGACTTCACCACAGGCTTTGGTGCTTGTTTCGGGGACAAAACATCAAATTTCAATATTACCACTGTAGCCAGCGGCAGTCATTGGATGACTACGCTGCAGAGCAAAAATACTACCAAAGGTCTTGATTTGACAGCTACTTGCGAATTAACAAATACTAATAGCAGTGAGGCCATTGTCTTGCCTGGTGTAGCTGTACCCTTGATCTATAGTCTAACTGTTGATGGAGTATCAGCTTCCATCTAACAGCCATGCAGTGCCACTGGGTGCGCTGACCCAGGCAACGGATTCGCTATTGGAGGATATTATGCTCAATGGTCAGTATGGGGTCGTGAGTACAATCCCTATCATATTCCCTATGACAAAATGAATCAAATCTTCTATGCCTTTGTCGGCTTTGACTCTGCAAGTGGATCCGTGAAAACTCTTGACCCCTCTGCAGATACCTGGGGCATGACGGCAATATCTACTGCTCTTCTTCAGTACCCCTATCTTCAAGCTTATCTTTCATTCGGAGGATGGACCAATGCTGGCAAAACAACTGCTCCAATGTTCGAAGCTCTGGCTAGTTCTCAGGCTTATATGGATAAATTTGCTCAAGAATCTATAGGTCTCATGAGAAAACTTGGATTTACTGGGATCGATATTGATTGGGAATGGTGGTCTGACTATTCTGACAAGGTTGCTCCTGCTAAAAAGATTCTTAGCTTAATCAAGACCCTTCGCAAAGCTCTTGATTCTGCCTCTATGGCTGATAACAAGCAGTACCGTCTCACGATGGCTATTAACGCAGGAACTTAAAGGGCTATTGCCATGCAGGACCCTAGCAACCCCAATTCGGTAGGAAATTTCTGGGAACAAATTGGCGTTCTAGTTGACCAACTCAATCTAATGAGCTATGACTATCACGGAGGGTATGACACGGGAAAACCCGCATACTTCCATGCTAATTATGACTTCCCAAACGTTGGAAATTACAATGTAGGAGTCGCAGATGGTTGGTGCATCAAGGATATTGTTGCAGCACTAAACAAATTCGGTGTTTCTGCTCGTCGTATAGTCATGGGTATTCCGCTATATGTCAGGACCATGAAGGTGGCGACATCTAAAAATGGAGGGCTTTTTGAAACAGTTATGGGCCCAGGCGTCGGCGACTATGAGGCAGGAATTTTCGACTATAAATGTCTCGTGAACCCTGTAGGAGATCCAGCTACCGGTTGTGGCACCAAGAAAGCTATCAATGATGTGGCAAGTTTCAACCAGCATTACGACACAAACAACAACGTCGACGCGTTCAACACCTTTGGCCGAGGTGCACTGCAGCCATGGGCTTATAGTTCAACAACTTCGAGCTTCGCAACCTTTGATAACGAGTGGTCTGTGAGCTAGAAGATCAACCTGGTCCGGAGCGGTCGTATGGGAGGAGTAATGTATTGGTAGATCGATGGAGACGCAAGCGGCAGCAGATCACTTATCGCTAGAGCCAGTGCAGGTTTCAAAAACCCCAGCTCCCTAAGTGCTGAGTTCTGATTTAGATATTTTTAGAAGAGAATCTGAAAGATAAAGGCTTCTATTCACTCATTAGCTACTTTATTATTTGACTAAAACTCAGACTCACTCGGTCTATCTACGCGTCTTCGTCTGATGGCTTCCCAAAACAAATAGCAACACACCTAATATACGCCTTTCGGCAAGCTGACCAGCGAACAGATCAATCAAATCCTGCTCGACAACCAGCAATTGTTGTGGGCCATAAATGCCGAAGCCAACCAACGCAAAAATAAAAACTTCGTCAATGCACATCTTGCCACCAAGATTTGCCAACTCTAGAGAAACTTACTTCGCATCTGCAAGGATCTTCCCCCTTCAGCCATGGCCTAACCTGTTATCATACAGAAGGAAAAATCTGTATTCACCAGGCTTTATAGGAAGAAGACAGCGACTAGTAATCCGAATCCCCAGCCTGCCACCCCTCCACCACCAAAAATACAACAACCTACTGAGCAACCCTAAGTCGTAGAAACTCCTAAGCTGGTCGAATAAGAGCCTGCTAAAGTAGAACCTCAAGTCCCAGCAGAAACTGAATGCGACAAAACAAGTGAGAATGTCAAGAATACTATTTGAACTATCTGATTAGGTATTATGAAATAGTGTGTGTTTGTGTATCATGAACTTTAAAATATTCCCTTCCTCTCGTTTCTGATGTTTCTCTTCTTCAGTTTGAAGCCATGCTGCAACTTCCATCTCTTTCTGCTCGAAATCAGCTTAAGTCTGGACACGTCTGTGATTTCTGGGTCCTCTTCTTCGATGTCCAGGTTTGCCACCATTCGCTTGATCTTGTTCTGAACTGACTACTTCTTCCCCAGCTTCTTTGACTCCTGTAGAGTTTTGACCTCTTTCTTCTGCTCTACCTTCATCTTTTAGAGGTAGGCGGATTTCAAGAATTGAGGAATCAGATATTCGGGTACATCGTAGCCAAGCTCAACTTTACCATAGTCCAGCTTACTCTTCAGCTCATTCACTTTCTTTAATAGTAGCTCCTTCTCCTCGGGTCTTTCCGCAAAATGCTTATGCAAGTCTTTGGACTTGAGGATTTTTCGCTTCAAGTCATACATCATATACCACTCGACCTTTTTCGGGCTGCAAGTGTGGAAGACGTCGTTTATGCGATACTTGAAAGACTCCATTTCGGTGCGAGTGATGGGGAAGTCCTTGATTCGGACTGTTTCGTAGTTCTTCTTCTCAGTCTCAATGAGCTGGTGCAAGTGCTATCTTTCGTTTTCGTCGTTATCCAGAAGATTGATGATCAGAGCTTTGTTGTAAAAGTGCTTATAAAGATCTTCGCGGTAGTCTCCTTTAGCGGACTGTAAATGTGCAAGGTTCATAGTGATGATGGTCGATAGGTTTTTGAGCTAGACTTCTGGTCGTTTGTAGGTAGCTTTACAGTTGTCTCGGAAAATTCCTTTTTTTATGTCATCGAAGAATTCGGTGGTGCAGAGAAGAACATTAGTGCTTCCGGAGAGCCACAACGACAAGCCATAGAACTTGACATTAATGGGGTTCTCATGGTTGTAAAGCCCTACGCCATGAAGGCTGCATCTTTCCAGGAACAAGTGAGTCTTGTAAACCTCGCGCAGATCTTTGCAAATCACCAAAACTTTGGGGTTGACTAGACCGAACTTCAGAATCATATATAGAGCTAGATGTTTGAAGAGAGGCTCACCCACTGTGTAGAAGTGGTTGATCTGTCCCTCGATTTTACCTTATTCTTCCTTTACCTCTTCTTATTCGATAGTCACATTTAAAGTCTTTTTAAGGTACTTTTATTTGATCTCAGAGAGTTCTGGGAAGATACTACACGATGTCAGGACATAGATACAGTCTTTAGGCAGGCTAGGAAGAAGTCTACAAAGATGCTCATAATAACCGAAACTCACATGGTAATCGATCTCATACACCACGGTAACTTGGACTGCATCTTTAATAGACTTTAAAAGAGCCTCAGCCTGCAGGGGACTACATATGATGCAGTTCTTGCTTGGCATTTCCTCAGGCAGATTGTGGTTCATGTAGAAGTTGTAAGTCGGCATCTTAGTGAGAGTGGTTAACAAGTAGTTAGCTAAGAAGGACGGTTCTTTGGAATGAGTCAACAATAGGAGAGTGCCCGCCTCTAGGTTCACAAATTTCTTCAAAGCATATAGTAGACCTGCTAGCCTTTTTCCGGAACCCGGGGGAGCTGTAATGACAAGGTTGTCGATTTGACTGTTGATGTCGAGAATATCAGCTTGAAGATAAGTGGGATGGGTGATATTGAGTTTGGGAAGACTATGGGCAAGGGATGGGTAGTCTTGGAAGTAGTTCCCGATGGGAGTGGAGTCGAGTCCTTTTGTTTAGACCTCCATGATGCGTGTGAATACGAGATAGTTGAATAAGATTGATAAGGAATCAAGGATTTAGGTATTGGATTATAGAGAGAGATGACAAAGGTTATTGATGAATAGAAAGTTGAAGTAATTCTACAATAAAAATATCTGATTCCCTCGCTTTTTAAAAAACCCTTTGCTGTAAATCTAGGAGGTCGATACTTTGTGCCTATGGCTCAATCTCTTTTAAGCCATTTATTAATATGGTGTAATCATCACTCTGGTTCAGTATATTCTGGTTCCTCAAAAGTATTCAGCTTCACCGTGGCCATGGATGAGTAGATGGCAATTATCGGGTGCTTGCTGTGAAGAAATAACAAATTAAAAATGTGAGCCATTGAAACCCCCAGCAATTAAGCTGATCCTGTTTTATGGTGTCTACTTATAAATAAGAATTACTTCCGATATCTAATAACCCTCATTATCCACAAGCCTATCATGCCTGAATATAAAAGAAGAGACCGCAGTTAATCCCCTTAGTACCGTCGTCGAAGAGATGCCAGACGCTCAAGATCCCGTTCTAACGATCGAAACAAAACCAGAACTTCCTATACAAGTAAAATTCGCAGACGAAGCAGCGAAAGAAGCCGTTCTCGCGACCGTGACTCATCGCCACATTCACAAAACTACAGCCGTCATCAACGCTATGAAAAGCCTGACCTCCCCAATAGAGATGAACTCGAACAAACGATTCGACTTGCATTCAGGAACGGTACTATGGATAGAGACTCAGTCGCAAAAGAGCTCAGCAAAGAAGTTACGCAAGAGCGACTAATGCAGCTACAATAGGAGGGGATGAGGCCTTCACAGGTGAATGAGCCTGTGCTGGTGCGTGAACTATATATTGCCGGTTTGATGGATATGAGCACACAGGCCATTTCAACTCTTGTAGGCAATTATGGACTTGTAGAAAACATCGAGATATGCAAGAACTACGCTTTCGCATTTGTCAAGTTCTACAAGGTGGAAGATGCCAGCAACGCATGTGCTGACTATCACGCCATCAACATGAGTCTCCATAGTGTGCCGAACCCTGCATTCAAAATGTTCTTCGCAGACCATCTCAAGAGATGGAACGTCGTATCCAACCACCCAGACTTCGAAAACCGTGAGCATCTCATCCCAGTGGTGTATACTTCTTTGAGAAATGACCCCAAGATCGCTAATCAGGAATATCTAACCAGTGTATTTTCGAAGTTTGGTCCAATCAGAAATCTCCAAATAAAGGGAAATGAAGCCCCAGGACCAAAGGTGTACGTCCTTGTGTAGTACGAGTGTTTATAACATGCATTGAGGGCCAGAGACAAATTCTCAGGCGTGAGATAGAAATTAGGAGACAAGCGTAGTGAAGTTACATTGCTGATGGACACCATGAAGGTGGTCAAAATATGCGCGAATGTGGCCAATCAGCTGCGATACCAGCGTCAGAATACTAAATCAGGCCATATAAGAGGAGGTGCGTTTCCTGGTAGCAGTTCATTTGGAAGTGAGTCCTCCACCCTCCCCCAATAGTTCTCGC
Source organism: Lepidurus packardi (assembly GCA_023053545.1). Taxonomy (NCBI): domain Eukaryota; kingdom Metazoa; phylum Arthropoda; class Branchiopoda; order Notostraca; family Triopsidae; genus Lepidurus; species Lepidurus packardi. The sequence goes on from JAKZAN010000194.1 coordinate 46,028, forward strand.
AAATAGAGGCCGATCCCAATTTGTACGAGATGATGATGAAAATGGCTGAGGCCAAAAACGATGAAGACTATGACTGGAGTGGTGCACTTACTCGGGGTAAGAGACACAGGATCAGTGCCCAGATAAAATGGCTACAAAAGAACTAAGAGATCGATCTACCCGGCACAATTAATCTCACTTACCGTGCAGAGATAGATGATGTCTTATCAAGACCGAATCCGCTTGCCATAGGAAAGCTGAAGGCTTCTGAAGACTCCTCGCTGAACGAATACATACAATACCTCCAGGAAAGACAAAGAGCTGGAGTTCTGCGAAATGGGAGGCTGGATGTGTTTTTGCTGCCCCCAGGGACTAACGACAGTTACCCATATCCGCTTGAAGAGAACCAGATATTGGTGTATGTTTGTACGGGTACGCCTGCACATTGAGAGAGAAAGTATACTGTTCATTTAACATCTCACAGTCCATAAAATTATCTATTGGATTTCCAAATGATATCTGGGGTAATTATTAAAATATCAGGAGTTTCACCATGCTTTATTTGATACACTAAACATAGTCACATCAGTGCTGTTTCTTCACGTTCGTGCTGCTTAGAGTCGGCAGATCGAATCGTGTCTTTGACTTGTATCGCAAGTTCATTGTATTGTTCATCTCTGTATCCGTGGAGGGTCGGTCGCTCAACAACGGCTGGCTGACCAACTTAGCTCCCTTTGGTGCGGGGACTGGGATATGCTCGCCCTGCTTCCCGGTATAGTTTACGAGTCTTCTGTCACAGCTCAAACAGAACCAGTTCTTCCTTCCGATTCTGGCATCATCTTCTGAGTTATCCGCCATGAAAGTATTGAATATGTAGTTTATCTTCTTTTCTAGGAAGATGAGTCCCTTTTTGCAGGTCTCATCATCGGCCTTCTTGTCGAGGAGGAATTTGATCTAAGTGATAGTGTCCTCAATCTAAGTACTCGCTTTAGTTGCTGAGTCAGTGCCCATCTTTTCATCACGCATGTTCTTCAAGATAGTCATGTACTACTTCCTTTGGTCGCCGACCTTTTGTAGTAGTTCCTTTTTGACGAGTTCTAGAGACTTGCTATCGTTTCTGTGTTCTTTGGAGTCTTCGATACTATTATTATTGTTGTGTAGAGTGAAATTGTTGCGACTCGTATTGTTTAGGGTCGTACAGAGTGTCTAGATTTCATCTTAACAGTCTTTAATGTTTTTGGCCAGAGTGTCATTAGTTTATGTAAGGTACTGCCATTTCTTGGTGAGGTCGGCCAACTTACGCTCCAACTACTTTTGCTTCTCACTTGACTCCTTCATGGATTTCATCTGTTTTGATAGCTCGTCAATCCGATCGGAAAGTGCTTTATGTCCTTGGGTTATTTAGTTCTCCTGGTTGTGTAATTGCTCGTTGGTGTCCCAAAGTCCTTGGGTGTGCTTTTTGAGCAACTAATCATGATTCCTAACCAATATCTCCAAATCCTGTCCTTTTTTCTCAAGTATTTCGACTTTTGCTTTTAAGTCTGCCAGCAATTGCTAAGCTGAGAGATCCGAAGCGGCAGCATTAGAGTTACTCTCAGAGTTTATAGCATTTTTAGAACTTGCCTGTGCTTATGCTTTCTTGGCTGCCTCCTGATGAGTTTATGATATTTTCTTGATGCTTTCTTCAGAGTTCCGCTGTCTCTAACTGGACTTTATGATCTCAGCCTTAAGATTGGTCAGAGAGTTATTGAAATTGCGGTCAAATTTCGAGAGATCATCTTTGAGCTCATTAATAGTCTTTTGGAGCAAATCATCTCGACCTGTGAGTGTGTTGTATGTCTACTGATTTTTTATCTCCATTGCCTTAACAAGTTACGCTTTGTTTTTCTCCAACAGCCCGAGGATTTCCTACTTTGAGAAATGGCTGGTTGCTTTGGACTAAGCTTCTCTCTGGGCATTGCTGGCCGTGAGATTCGATATTAGCTGATAAAGATTAGCGATATCTTTATCACGCTTGTCATCAGCGTCAGTTTTCTTTCTGAGCTCCTCAACGATGAGCGTAAAATTTTTGGCAAGGACCTTTTCGATACAAGAGATCTGTATAATGGACTCGAATTGGACCTCAGTGAGGATTTGAGTCTTGGTTGTGGTCATTTTAAAAAGGAACCCTGCTGGCGAGATCTAAATTTTATTGGGAATTATAGGCGACAAACAATTTATATCCGGGCATCAAGTCACACGATATAGGAGAGAAGTTGTAGTTTATCAACAGTAAACAAAAAGTAGGAATATCAAAAAACAGAATCAATGGTCAATGGCCATAGTTGCACAATTCTATCTATAATTATTATTGTATATTTTACAGGGGTCAGTTCTTTCTGGTTGATTCTCGGTACTCTCTTGTTGATTCGAGTGCCCTGATCTGATCGTCCACGAACTGTATAACCTTGCTCAGGTATCTATCCTTGAACAGCACCCTTTCCAACCACTTATCCTTCAACCCTTAACCATCTTTGATCCAGTTCTTTCCTTTTTGTAGCACCTCTTTCAGTAATTTTAGTCGCTAAACTTTCACATCTTCTACTCTTTATTAGGGTTTTTTCTTCTTTAAGCTCAGTCTCGAGACTATCCTTTAAATATTTGGAAGAATAGTTAGGCTTGAGGGTCTACTGATAGCTTTTTGTATGGACTCTGAATTGATGTAAAGAGATGGTTCAGTGCTTTCAGTGCGTTTAGTCAGTAACCCACACTCTGCCTAGCTTAGATTAGACTCGATTAGAACTTTCCGATTTTGTAGTAGAGTTCTATTCTCCTTCATCAGTCCCTTAAGTTTGAGTTTGAGGGACTCGACCATGATTGCTAGCTTTTGGTTTTGGACTGTTTTCCTATTGATATCTTGCTCGTACTTCTGAAATGATCCGTAGAAGAAACCCTTATGGTCCCCATAACGTGTTATGTCTTCGTTCAGGTACTTAAAACACGTTTCCTCGTAATGTCTTTACTTTTCTTTAATTTCAGCGAGCAGTTTGTTCTGCTCATCTCTTATCGTCTTCAGATCGTTACGCAGCGAAGCCTATTTGTGTGCCAATTTCAGATGTTGCGAAGACATGGCCTTTCCCAGAGTAGTATCCAGGTTGCCTATATAGTTCGCGAGAGGATTCTTGACGACACCCTTGAGTAATGCAGATGATCTATGGTGGTTAGAAATGGGGACTTCTGTGGGGAAAGACAAACCTTCTGCCATGATGATGTGTGTAGTTTTAGTTTTATTCAAACAATTACAATCGTATTATGATGCAGCCTAACCACAAAAAAGCTGAACTTGATCCCAGTTATCTGTTGGATCTAGATGGCATTACATCTAAGATGGTATTGGTTACTATCGTAATTGCTAAGAAACTGAGTCCCGAAAGCCATGAAAGTGTATCGGAAGTAAGTCATATTGTAGCCGAAGTCATCAGCCAACGAGTTTATTTGGAGCGCAGTCATTTCTCTTGTCATTGGAGGCCTACTCTGGCACAAACTTGTCTAGGCTTGGTCAATCTACACTTCCTTCTACTTGATCGTTTCCTTTCTGATTTTCAGTATCTTACACGCCTCACAAATCGTCTTCTTGAAGCCTCCTCGTAATTACAACCGTGAGCTGATAATGTCGCTGCTGCACACAGTCGGGTGGACATGTACGCTTCAGTGTCATCAGTGGCTGCTCTGGGTGATGCCTATTCTGGTCAACCAGTTCCTCTACAGAATCACGTACCTTTACTCGATGAAAGCAAGTCCCCAACCATCAAGATCTTCAAAAAAGAAACCCGAATGAACTAACCAATATGATAAGTCTACTGATTGTGTTTATATGAGTGTAGAAAATGCTGCCCGAGCCGCGCAATGTTCAATTATGATCCTATTCCATATGCACTAGGCGACGAATATTCACCATGGCATGCTCTACATTGAGTTCCAGCTTCTAGAATCCAGGCATTGAAGGTCTTTGCAACTATTCTTCTTGGTGTTTTTAAAGAACCCTATATGCCTCTCGTAATCGGTAGTGGTTGTCCTAAGGTATAGTCTCGAGAGTAACAATCGCTTGGGATAGCATGTAGACACATTCTGTTCTCGCACTTTGTTCGTCCACGGCTGCTACGATTCTGATCACCTACGCGAGGATGCATGTCCATGAGATATGTAAAGCGATATGTTGATTACATCATCGAAAAAAGTGCTACAGATGAGCCTGTGAGCCTGCGTACGATTAGAATAAATGTTTGCCATCGCCCAGAAAATGAAGTTCGTGAAGGTTGGGTCTCTGGGCTCTCTTAGGAAGTTTCTGAACACAGCGATGAAGTCTTCTTTGGCTATATCTTTGAGGCTATGATTGAGCGAGCAGTAGTTGCCCAGGATGATACAGATGTTTTTCATCAGTTCACAGTTGTTGGTAATGCTAGCCAGTCTCAGCAAGCCTTTGATGACATGGCTGCGGTTGAGATCCAAGACTAGTTTGTCTTTGTCCTCGAGTCGCTGGAGTGCCATGCTGATGATACGAGTGGCGAGCATTTGAAACAGGTCAGACTTGTCGGAGTTGATATTGATGACCTGGAATATGTACTTGTTGGTGATGGTCTCGATGTCTCTATATCGGATCAGTTTGTAGGCATACAGAAGCATATAGTTGATGAATCGGAAAGCAGCCTCCACGTAGATGTCGAGACTGCTTTAGCGGAGACTACTCAGCACGTACTTGAAGATATCCGAACCCGCCAAATATTCGGCGACTTTTCGATCTGCACAAATGAGGTTCCTAAGACCCCACAGGCAATGATGTTTTGTATCGAACCCTCCTGCAACCGAGAGTCTACGCAAAAATACGGTATGGACATTGCGATTGAGGATCGGTTGAAGTAGCTAGTTGTCTTCCACAGCGCACAAGTTAAGAAGAATCCACGATGCCTCGACCTGAAGAGGGCTTTCATCGTACGAGGGAGCCATAGTCCTTATCAGCAGCTCTAGCACAACATCGTTAGAAAGAAGCAAGGGGAAGTTCTAGAGTCTGGTGGAGAGCTGCATGACTGCGTGGATAGCAGGTAGATCTTCAGGAGAGTCGATAAAGGCCTGAAGAACAGCCAAGACATTGGAAGAAGATAAGTGAAGGGTATCGATGGTATTGAGGAGTTTGATGCGTTTGGCCGCAAGAGTAGCTTGATTTTTCTACCTGCGTATTTCGAGTCGATATGCCTCCCGTTTGCCTTCTAGATCTTCCTTTTGAATCATGTGTTTCAGCGAGAATGCAGAAATATACTTCTGAGTGTGGTTTATACTTTTTGAGTGATTAGAGGATAAACAAGTAAGACATAGATGTATATACACTTTAATGCGCCTATTCTCTTTAAATCCTCTGAATAAACTAGATTTAGGCCTAAAATAGGACAAGAGTGTTGTTCTCGGTTTTTGTGCTGGGTTGTGTTTTTTATTGGATTATTTATCTGTGAACTAAGTGAGTTGGGACATTATTCGAATACAAATTTGTATATCTCAAAAAGCCCTCTGTGGTCTCCGGGTGGCATTTCAGCATTATAGATCCCAATAAACTACACAATATATTATTTATTTGAACCTCCATTACTCAAGGATACCCGCACAGGACTATGGACCAGCAGAAATCTCGACAGCTCAAGACTCTCTTAGAGGTACCCGATTCATATCACATGTTTGTTCGACTCTGTACAGGAAACTGCATAGGAAACCATACGCAGACTCTAAGCCAGTAGTCCCGCACTCACCCTCCAAAGAAGGTACCAACACTATCCCAATTCCACATGCCTACACTCTGCAGAATTCGAAATCTAGAAGATATTTTCGAGAAAACTCGAAAAGCCCGGGAAGACAAATAAAGAAATAATAAGATGGCCCCTCTTGATATTGGCTAAAGTCTCAACAAACTCCGTGAGCCTTTGTCGTCTTTATCCAAAAGGTTCGGGCACAGTCAGCCTGAGCCGATGCAGATAGAACATCCCCAACCCCTGGATACTGCAGCAATCGCCCTCCCGAACCAGCAGCAATAGATAGTCATGCATCAAGCTGTAGAGCGATAGATGGCATCTGAGTCTGTATAATAACCTGTAGAGCCCAGAGAGGCTGAAGCTTCAGTTCCCCAATTAGTTAGTCCGGTGAGAGATGAGCCAGAAAAGGTTAATCCAGCCTCACCAGTCGATGAATTGCAAAACAAGGGATAACAATAGAAAGAAGCTAATATCGAGTAGCAACAATAACCTGAAGAAATCAGTCGACCCGACGAGGTAGCAGTGATAGATCATGTCGAGCAGTAATAAGAGTAGGAATTCAAGAAGCCGTCTCCTCCAATCCAGGAGCAGCCACTCTAAAAAATTTAAACGAAGCCACTTTTCAATGTTCCTGTCAGTTCTGAAACAACCCCAAACGTTTCGAACCAAGCCCAGGCTGTCCCTACTCCATAGCCCGTAGTTAAGCCTAATCCGTTTGAAATACCTAAGAGTACACCTGTAAGCCTATTCGACAATAAAAAACCTCTCCCAACACAAAACTCGATTGGTTTGTTCTTTCAACCTAAAACAACTACCCCAAATCCGCCCAGTTTTTTATTTCCTACTCAACCACCCACAGCCCAAGTATCGCCTGTGATAGCTCCAGGCAATCTCTTCGGCACAGCTGCATTAAAAAACAGTGAACTGCCACAGACACCCAACTTGTTCACTTCTAAGGCTTCCACCGGCAATTTGCCTATTTTTAGTAAGTAACCAACCAACGAAATACCTCAGAAAAGCAACAATATATTTGGAGGGACCCTTGAGAAAAACAGTTCAACTCCTCTGCCTATTGACACCTCAAATAAATCCCTTTTCGAAAGCAAACGAAACCCTGACAAAAAAACAGATGAGCCAGCAGTGAACAATGGGGCTAATCCATTTTCTCAGGCTGTTAACCTTTTTAAACCTTCTTCAAACCTGTTTGCAGCTAACACTGGAGCAAGCCTGTTCACAGCTCCCACAGCTTCATCCAACCTGTTCCTCAATCCTCAAGCCCAGAGCAATCCTTTCAGTGCTCCTCTACCACAGGCAACTCCCTTGTTCACGACAAAGCCTGAGGATGAATAATAGGATGCGGGGGATGAAGATGACGACGAGCCTCTGAAAGACGACTCCCCATAGATTGACAAAGATAAGTCTTCAGGTCAGTACGTTTATAACTCAGTGACCTAGACATTATTCAAAGGTGAAGTGAACCATTTCCGGAAGAACGACTCGAGCGAAGTGGTGAAGGATGTCCTATTGAATATCGAGAAAACCACAAATACAGGAGCTGTAAATATCGTCATCCGACAGAAAGCCACGAAGACAGTATTGTACCAAGGACTCGTAGTGCCCAACAAATCGAAGGTTGATGTGCTGAACAACAAACCCCAGAACGTAAAGGTCACGATGCTGATCTCGATGGACAACGACAAGCCTAGGCCTGACCTGCTGAAGATCCAGTTCAAAGACGAGAAGCTAGGCCAGGACTTCATCACTGAGTTCAAGAAATTCCTGACGGCTGGAAACTGAAATTGATGCTACGATTCTGATGAGTAGGCTTCAGATTACCTCTAATTTTAAAGACTTATTTTACCGTGAACATGTTAGATTATCATAGGGAATATGAGAACGGGAAGATTGGTAACATTGCTTTGCCTTGCCTTCCTCGGTCGTTTATGTGCAGATGCCAATATTTGAAAGTCACTTGAATTGTGAGGCAAAAGCAACAAGCCATAATGTTAAAGTATCTGCTCATATAAAAAATCGGTAAAGAATTAAATATGATGGAGTTCGAGCGAATTAGATGAATATTTGGACACTGCTCAATCGATTAGCCCATCATGCTCAGGACTCCTTATCCCTATTTTTACTCAGCTAGTCTGTCATATCGATTTTGGCTTGTCTTCGCGTCAATCTGCTCAGATCTTCCCTTTCTGGTCCTGTGAATTTGAGTCTGATTGCTTTCTGGATGTGCTATGTCCTGATCAACCCGTGCTGGTCTCTCGACATCATTTTGCAGGAGTCAAGGACTTAATCAACGAAGTGCTTTGCGATGTCGAGGATGATGGGCTTGCTGGATCTGAAGTCGAACTCATTGGGAGTGTAGCCTAGGGCTTTGATGATGTTGGTGAGGTCGTTGGAGCTAAAGACCATTTAATTATCGGCATTGGAGTTTCCAAAGAGTTCACTCATAGACTAGGGATTCAGTGTTATGTATTGTTATGAGTATGCCTGTCGGAGGGAATGATGATTATTAACAAGGATAGGGTGATTAATGTGGTATTGAACTCAGTAAAATAATAATGATTGGCGTCTGAAGATAAACTAGACACAGACCCAAGCAGACCATACATTAGAGTCAGAATAGTGTTGGTTTAGTCGAGGAGGAAGCAACTAGCAGAGATCATAATTATATTGGAGGGGTGCGATGTAAAGACACATAGATCGTGATTTAATGAACTAATTGACTTCTTCCGGATCATCCCTCGTGGCCAAATCAGAAACCGTCAAAAACAGATGGACGGAACATCTACAATACTTAATTAACTATTCCAAATTAGCCTTGTTTTCCATCGTAGAAACAAAAAAACAATCTTAACTCTAATTTGGTTATCAATAATATATATCGATTTTCTAAATAGCAGATTAACACACACCCCGTTTTTATAGAGACCCATGTGGAGACAGATGTCCCTCAAGTCTGTCCTTGAAGTCAAGGAGAAGACCTACGTAAGCACCCACAGCCTATCACTCCCATAACAACACAGCAACAACGCAAACACCTCGAAATACTCAAAAACTCCAAAGGCCTCGTCGATGACTCCAAGCCCTGGGGCTCCGAATCCTACATCCAGTCGCGCAGGACCCTCGGCAAAAAGGAAGTCCACGATATTCAAAAAGCCAATCTAGAAAACAGGGTGTTGCTGCTCAAACTCGGCAAAATCACCAGTAGAAGCAGCAAGCCAGCCACCCAATCTAACAATAAATTCACGCTGCTCAGCCACACCCTCAGTCAAACTGTTAGTCTCAACAGACTCCGCCAACAACGCAGCATCGGACAGGAAAACAAAGTACCCTCCCACTAATTACACTCTTGACTGCAGGAACTGTATCAGAGACTGGTTACGGTGGCACCGAGCGTGCAAAAGAAGGATTGGCAACGGTCGATGGAAGCCCAGCAGAGGTACCGCGAGAACCTTCTGAAGAATAAAAGAAAGTATCACCAAGACTACACGGTGCTCGCCTCTAGACAGACTAATAACTCCTCGATGTCTTCTTCGGGACTATCTCGGACACCGAAGCACAGATGGGCAGAATCTTGCGAGAAGTTTATTTGATACTTTGCCTCTGTCTTCATATTTTTTGTAAGGTTTAGCGACTTTTATTCGATATCTGCTAATAACAATAGACCTTGGAAGATACCAGAACAATCGTACTTAATGTATAGCATGAAGGTTTTCCATCGTGTTATGATGTACCGACTTGTTGGAAATAGGTAGTCGAACAACCCAGACACAATACAGAAGAGGCATAATATAACGGTTGCATGCACTAATATACTTGGTCTCACTCGATCACGCTTTTGACGCCATTAGAGAGGATTCGAGCACGTCTCTCTCCTCCTCTCTAATCCAGGAAACAATAACATACGGAAAAGAAGAAAACACGATTATACAGAATCAGCTTGGATATTCTTTTTTGCTATCCATCTTCCCGTGCTTCCAGATTCCTTTGTATTCCTTTCCATCAATGTACCCTACTCCGTACCCGTTAGGCAGGTCGTTGGTCCAGGATCCCTTATAGCTTATCGATCCATCGCTGTTATACAACGTGCCCTGTCCGTTCTTCATGTCGTTGATGTACCTTCCTTCGTATCTCCTGCCGTCTTTCCAGTAGAAGATTCCCTACTCCTGCTTTTTGCCAGAGACGAACCAACCTCGGTAAACCCCATGAGGGGCTTTGAGAACTCCTTGCCCCCAGAAAAGCTAGTCATTAAAGCTGCCCTCATATTCATACTCATTATTCATTCCCCATTTGAGTATGCCTTTTTTCCTCAATCCGTTTTCGAACTACCCCCTGAAGTCACTGGTACTATCGGACAACTGACCATGACCGTGAGGCATCTGATTCTTAAACTATCCTTCGTACTTTGTTTTCGAATCCGAGGACTCGTAGACACCCTTCCCTTCAATTTTACCTTCAACGATGGTACCCTCGTAGATGTCTCCTTAAACTGTAATTAGTCTGCCTTTCCCTGTCGCAAGCCCATTAACGAATCCACCTTGGAAGACGGATCCGTTCGGGAGGTATACATCTCCTTTTCCGTGTGGTTGGTTATTCTGACCGAAAACAAAAGGAAAAAAAGATATTTGGTGGATTCGATACTTTCCATTAGCCGTCGTACACGGATCCGTCTTGGAACTGCATAGAAGCCTGGCGGACGCCTCTTTCAGTAGGCTAGAAATCGGATGTTCTGTGACTAATTCGGAAGGCTACCTTATCTGCCACTTTCGGATTGGCCGCGGGCCTATAAGATTCCCTCTCGAATGATAAACGGTCAGAGGACTGATGCATGATGTCATTAGAGTCGATGATTTGAGAAGCCTTGAGAGGTAGCCTGAGAGGAGGAAGAGGCGATACTTCGGGTACTGTCTCAGGAGCACAACAATGTTGGTTGCCCATTTCTAGACAAATGTATGTATGTAACGAGATAATAGTTTATAATCTGAGGATATGCGTAGGAACAAAATAAAATACTAATGCCTTCTCTACTATTGAAAATATCATAGAAGAACCTATGGGCCAATGTTTTCTTTGACAGAACGGTTCACAATCCACCAAGGCAGCCATCACCAGCTTACAGAAAGTGGGTTTATGTGGAGGTTGGACCCGACTGCTGGCCTGGATATGCAGTAACGATCTTGCTGTTACAGATTATTTCTTACTAACAACCTCAAATGTATTGTTTGCTTAAGATTTGCATTCTGGATAGATTAAGGATCTGGTTTATCAGGTTAAAGTTGAAGATAGTTTGTACATGGCTTATTCGTATCTTTTTTAGCCAGGCGTCAGCCTGATGACCTCACTGAACTCATTCAGCCGAGCACCCCCGATCCCTAGTTTAAGGTATTCATCCTGAACGTCTGACCCGAATTCCTTTAGGAGGACGTGTTTGATTTCGTCGGTTATTCGATTCCTTTCTATCCTCGCCCTCTGATCCTATACAGGCCGATTCCAATTGATCTGGCTATTAGTATCCGAGTCGTAGAGATACTTTGATTAGAATCTCCTCTTGCTATTTCGCACCCTCAGCTTCAGGAATTTATGAATGCCGACTCGGTATCGGTATGCTACTAGACATTTTCCCAGCCGTTCCTTCGGGCAGAGATCTAAGCGAACAGAGCTCAGCTTCTACTTACGTCCTTGGAGGAACGATAATGTCGTCTGGTCTGTCACATTTCTATATTGCAGAGACTCTTTCGAGAACTGCGGGATGCAGCCACTGATTAAGATCGACAAGAGAGCCCCGAAAAACTCCCAGTCCGACTGGGAAGTGCTTTTGTGTAGGTTAGAAAAGAATTCGTCTCCTTTTTTGACAAAGTTAGGCTCCACTAATTCAATCTGCGAACTCCTCTTGGATGTAAACCTGAAGGAGTCAAGGTTCAGACTGCCGTGGTACAGACCACACTCGTGGATCTTGCTGATTTTGTCGTAGACTTGCTGCAAAACCTTTGAAACCTATACTGAACCGTTTCCTTACAAATAGTATTCCAATATCGTCGGCCCGGTGCATAGTCTACTCATAAATAGCAGTGTTTCACTTCCTATTTCGAAAACTTCGGCCTGCAGGAGATCCTTGAACATAAGCACCCTATCCTCCATTATCACTTTCCTGTCGAGGACTCTTACTACCTTATTTTAACCTGTGCTTCTATTGACTATGATCCTGGCCCCTTCTAGAGAGGAGGTACCAGGTACTAACTGTTCAATAAGATACTGGGTGACAAAGGTCTCCTCTGTGAGCTGTTTATAAGGGGAGGGTGGTGGTCTTGTAGGTTCAGCAAGTTTGGCAGGTTTTTTATCAGCTGTGTTAGGCTAATCTTTGATGATTGGCGTTGGTTTCCTCTTGGAAGACTCCCCATTGTTGTGGTTTTTTTTATTTTTGGGAGGGGCCTGCAGACATCCCATGGTGTGTTCTTAGGTAGATAAAATTATTGGAAACTAAATAAACAGATGTAATCTGGACCATCTGTCGGTGAGGGAGTGCCACCACTCACGATATTAATAGACTCACATCTATTCCCAAGACGAAGGTGTGTCTGATCTTGTTTTCACAACTGCCCATAAAACAATAAGGTGGTTCTCTTTGTTAAGTTCATCGCCAAGCCACAAAACTAATATTTGCCTCTTGAAATAATTTAACTTCCTATTATTGGTTAACTTTACCCAAATACATCAAATACCTCCTTCATCATGGAACTCTTCCTCAAAAAGAACACCACAGAGACCTTCCTTCTCGAACTCATTGCATCGTACCTCAAACTTGATATCAAGCAAAAACTCCAACTCATCTACCTCTCAAAGGTAATCCCTTATACCATTTGTATCTTTCACTTGTTGATCGCTATAGGGTGCCTCCATCGCTTTGGCTGAAGGCTCTATCAAATTCCCTGTGCCTTCGCTTGTAACTCCTACAGGTGAAGTACTTTCGGACACCTACAAAATAGCTGCCAGAATCATCGATGAAACTTATTGGTCGGATTTCCTTCTGGGAGCAACACCCGAGGAAAGAACAGAAATCTCATCGGTAGCCAAACATGAGAAACCGCCAAAGGAACAACTCAAGGTACCTGCCTACCCGCATCATGATTGAACTTGCTGATTGAACTTAGTACCTGCAAAAATACCTGGAACCAAGGACTTTCTTTGTGTCTAACCACATCACGTATGCTGACCTGTACATGTTCGTGAAAATGCACGAGATCGTGACGGAATTCAAGCCTGAGGAGAAGTCTGGATTCAACAATATCTTCCGCTGGTACAACCCTCATTGTAATGTTGTCCTCCTCATTATGCATAAGAAATAGGTTCAAAAATATCCAGAATCTGCCCGGTATCAAATAGTATATTATGAAGACCAACAGGTCTCTTGCCTTGGAGCCTGAGTTTACTCCTTCCTTCCTGGACCTCAAGAAGGACAAAAAAGAGAAGAAGCCTGCTGCTGACGGCAAGAAACCTGAGAATGCCACTTAAGTGAAACCCTCTGTTAAAGTTGAGGAAGTCAACGAAGTCAAAGAAGTAAAGGAGTAGATTGCGGCGCAGTGATAAAAGTGTATGCATGGGGTGTAAGCAATCAGAAGACAAGCATTAAGTAGTTCCATTCTAACACAAACTGAATAACTTACATTATAAAGAAGAATAAATTCTCTTAAAAAATCAATTGTGATATAGTTTACCATCACTTTCATACACCTTGTCCTGTTTCGTTAACTCAGCGATTGCCTACCGCAGTTCGGCTTCGCTGCATGGGTTTGGTAGGTGCTTCGTCAACAATTCGCTGAAGGTAGGACGCACAACTGTTTTGCCTCTTCCGCCCTTCGCAAGGTTGATCAATGTATTGAAAATATCGCTCCTCAGTTTATCCTTGTTTGTTTTTCCACTCTCTGTCAGTCTAGCATTGATATCAGCCTCTTCTTGGTTAATCTTGATTTTTTGCGGTCTTCTGGAAGCCTCAGTTGCTCTGGTGGTCGGGACAGTAGGCTCAGAAGCCTTCATACTCTCAGTATCCATCAAACCGGATTCTCCCAATATCTCGTTGACCTCCTTTTCTAGGCTGTTTTCATCACCGAAGAGACTGAAAGCCATCAATTTGAAAGCTTCCATGCAGTCTCTCACTTGCACAGTGGTTGAAAGTCTGAGCTTGGCATGGGCTGTACTCAGTCTGATCAGCGATTCATAAGATCTGATTGTTATGGGGAGGACCTTGGGACGATTTTGGCTCTCAATCTTCTCTTCCTTTCTGAGTAGAGTCCAGACCTGGGCCATAAATTCTACAGCCTCTTTACTGAGATCAGGGCGGATGTTCTTTCGGCAGTAGTTAACGAACTGTTTAAGGTAGCCCTGGGTAACTATCTCGATTTTGGTATCGCCCTTATAAAGAGTGTTTTTTTCGAACATGAGTTCTTCCTTCTCTAGCACTTCCTGAGGCTGGATAATGTAATCGTCTTCTTCCTGGCCTCCGGTGCTGCTGCTGTTATCAATAGCAGCGAATCTATGGTTTCTGCACACCCTCTCTGCAATCCTCTTGTCCTTATCAGCATTACGATCATCACGCAGAATGAAAATCAAATCGAAACGTGACAGCAACGAATCAGGCATACCGATATTTTTTGTGGGAGCCATGTCTGTCTGATAGTCGCCATAAATTGGGTTGGCTGCTGCGATAATAGAACACCTAGCGTTGAGGGAGCAGTGGATTCCTGCCTTGGCAATAGTCACAGTCTGTTGTTCCATGACTTCGTGAACAGCGACTCGATCCACTTCGTTCATCTTGTCGAACTCATCAATGCACACAAAACCACGGTCAGCCAAGACCATAGCGCCTGCTTAAAGACTGCGCTCTCCTGTTTCAGAGTCGTGGGTCACAGCTGCAGTAAGACCGACGCCTGAAGCTCCACTGCCTGTTGTGGGGACGCCCACGTTCACAGTATTGAGAACCCAACGGAGAACTTGACTCTTTGCTACACCAGGGTCACCAACCATCAACAGGTTGATATCTCCTCTGAGATGAGTGCCATTTTAAAGATTCTTTTCGCATCCTCCAAGAAGCATAAGCAAGACTGCCTTCTTAAGGTGTTCGTGTCCATAGATCGAAGGGCACACTGAATGACTGAACATGCTTAAGATATTGTTTTAGGGGAAAGGAAGTTTGAAACTGAATTTTGTGTGGACTGATACTACTGGCTGGTTCAAGATAGTAAGAGAGCTACAAAGGATGCTCGGTCTGAAAATACCATGGCTATAGGAGGCACCACTAACGTGCAATCTGTAGACTCCCACGAGCTGGACACGGTCTCCAGGCTTAACTTTGTCAATGAGATCGTCCTCTAAGTGTACGACCACATTTCGAGGGAGCTGCCCGAGAGGGGCCATTTCTGGGAGCTCCTGGATTATAATGCTCTGAAAGTTCTTGAAACTGGATTTACCAAACTCAAATTGATAAGGATTTTTGCTGCCGTCGCTGGTAGTAGTCGGGATGGCTTTGGTGATTTTGATATCAACGACTTCTTCAGGGGCGTATTCATTAGTATAGGTCTTGGAAAGTTGTGTCTGAGTTTTCTAGCACCAATGCACACTTTTGTTAAGCAGGTTCCGAGCCACAGACATTTTAGTGACGATGCCCTGGATCCCCACCAGCTGGTTTGCCATCTTGCTGCCCAGACCTCTGGGACTAACAAAGTTGACTCCGAGATTGCCTTCAAAAGCAACACGCAGGCTCTCTTATTTGTTGGAATCCTCGGGATTCAGCTTCTGCTTCTCAGTTTGTGTGGATTGCAACTCAGTGGACTTGGCCCACTATTGTACTAATTTGAGGAATCGGGAAGGATCTCTGATGATATCCTGGACTCCCTTGGTGCTGGACTGCCTGAGAGTGTCGAGGGAGAGAGTGATTCTGGAGTCTTTGATGCGGATCTGGTTCCGCTCGAGGTACTCACGCAGCCACTTTTCGGACTGAGTGCCAGAGTTGGGTTGGGTTTCAACTTCCATTCGGTTCATGGTGTTAATTGATATGTGTATTTGTATTAGTTTTAATAATAGCTATGACTATGTATGCGTAGGGAAAAAAGGAGGAAGCTCTCTTTCGGTGATGTAAAAATGGAGGTAAAATATCCTGGCACTACTTTTAATTAAATGCTGCTTGGGCGCCAAGAAGCGCATAATCCTTTTATTATAGGCCTGGCACTCCGCATTCTATGGTCTACTCTGTTTTTTGTTATTCTGTCACAGTCTTCCCTCCAAAATACTCTAGGGCACTTGTCTCCTCATCGGTTGTTTGACCTTCATTTTAAATTTCACATTATCTTTTGTGGCTACCATTATCATTATGCTAATCTTTTTCTCACTTCTTCACTCTTGGCAGGCCTTCTATCCGTCTATAGTATTTTATTAGCAGATGTCCTTTTTGTCAATCCTTTAGACATCACTGCAGAAACCAAATGTTAGTTGATAGAACTGCACACTCACACATCCTCACAGAGAGGGTTGAATGAATGTTCAAAAAAGGGACTTCAGTCTCATCTAAACTATTTTAATCCTAAATAACTTGGCAACTGAAGTATTGACGAGAATCTAAGGAGTTAAGAGTCTCAGCAGAACTGCTAGCCTCAAATTACATTTATGCATCTCTACCTACTCCTTTCGTAACGAAATGCTATAGAATTTTAGCCAAAAAATATTAGATTCAAACACATTACTATACTTCTACACAATTAGAAAAACTAGTGAGTCCTTAAGTAGGAGAACATGAGCACAGCTAATTGGAAATCAGCTTGAGGCATTCAATTTATATATGGATATTTGTCCCGTTGAGACTTCAGATTATGATCAAGTACACTATCTAGACTCTCCGATAAATAAATGTGTTTGGAAAAGTATTCCTAAGTTTTAGCATCGAGTTAATTTGTTCGCAGAATTCCACCTCTGCTTTTTAATTCCTTGGAATTCCTTTCTGCAGGTTAGTTAGCTCAGAACACCGAATAGCCATTAAGCATTGATATTTGTGACTCTGTAATTAGTTTGACAATATCCGCCCACTCTACTTCAGATCCCATGGATTTCTATTTCGACTTCCCCGAAGAAAATTCCGAAAATACACTCATCGGACACCTGCCTCCTTTGCGACCCATGCTCTAACGCACTGCACTCTCTGATGTTACATCCCTATTCACACCCAGGACTAAAAGGGTCTCCCAAAGGTCTCCCGTAGTCCTCAATGGGAATCTAAGCAGAATTCAGTACCTGAGATGAGCGAAAAGCCGCGCCATATAAAGTGATTGCTAATATATTGTACTTGGTGTTGATGAGAGTATCCGATGAGTATTGAGGCTGAACCTTTACTTTTTTAGTATCAGGCAGGAAATATGGGGAAAATGTTTCCCTTAGTTTCGATTTCCAGAACTTTATGTATAAACGACGCTAAAATTGCGTATAAGTCGTGAACGATTAAGATAAAATTGTGTCCATATTTGAGTGGGAAGAAGGCACTCTTAACTAGCCGAAATTGGCACAGGAGAGTCCGTCACGCTATAAAGCTCCTGCGGGTTCTACTACCTAAACACTAACACTCATCATTACTCTACAGTCTTAGAATCATGTAAGATAGGATACATGTTTCATACTCTAAATTATCAAAAGTAAGGGTTCATGTCAAGCTCAACTTCCGACATCGAGCGCGACATGTTCACCTCATCTAATTCGCTCTGTATACTCTCCTTACGCCCCCTGTTTGTTTAGTATTTATGCTCTTCCTTCGCCTGTCTGAATTCATTCTGAGGTCTGGCGACTTGCACAACTTGCTCCTGCACTGCAATCGCCCCTGCGTGCTGTTGAACATACGTCTCTTTGACCAAGCGGGGAGGAGGGGTTTTGGGTCTGTCTATAGCAGGCTCATTGTGTTAGGAATGTATTGTCTTGAAGAACACTGTTTTGGGCGGAGTTATCAGAGGGTTGGGCATATTAAGACGATTAATTTCTAAGTTACTCTTACTGCTGGCTCTGGTAGTTGTCTAGACTTTATAGTCTTTCTCGCGGCTCGTGCACTCTGCTAACTTAGAAAACCTACTAAACTGTCCTTTCTTGCTGCTATTAGTATGGAGAGATGGCTTGAGGGTGGGGTTGTGTAGATTGAGTGAGTTCTAGGACTGATCCTTAGATGTGCAGGTCTGGTTGCGATTGTTTTTGACGAGGTTTGCGAGATCTGAAAACAGTCTTCTGCCCTTGGAGTCTGAGCCAGCATCACTGTGGTTGGAGTTTTTGGAAGTGTTCCTGAGATTGTTGCTAGCACTATTTTATTTATTATGGTACTGTTTGGAGTGCAACATGGCGGGATAGTTTGTCGGGCGATAGTACAACTCTTTCTTCTTGTTAGATAGTTCCTGGTTTTACAGACAACTCGGATCCCGTAGAACTGGGTTATTCTTAGAAGGACTCACGAAGGACAGGGGTTGTTTGTTCACTGGTGGGTTAGTATAGTAGTTTGACATACAGTCCAACTCGTTCCTTTGGGTCTGCAGCAGTTTGAACGACAGTTTTTCCTGAATAGGGTGGTTGGCATGGGAGGAATCCAGAGGTAGGGGAGGCACAAAAGAATCAGGGGGCCGGAGAGGCGTATGAGAGGGTCTATTTTGAAGCATGATAGACTGCTTGATATCACGGAAATTTTTAGCTTTGCGTTTGGGCTCCATAGGGACTTTCAGTCGAAGTGGGAAGATGAACACAAAAAGGGGGAATGATCTCGATATATTTGCTTAGGTTATTAAGAGAGTAGTAATATGGGCTCGATATTATGATAATTGTTTATTCCGTTATCGAGGCTAGAACAGGGCAGTCCTGGGATTTTATTACTAAACTTATATTGCCCATCGCTAGTCCATTGAATACTTAGTCTGAGTCGCTGATATTTTGTCTAGGACTGCTCCTACCCTACCAATATCTCATTCCCGCAAGGATGACACAGCAGTCATAAAGCTGTACAAAAGGGATACCCAGCTGCCCAACGACAATCAAAAGGGGGTAGACGATTCTAGATTTTACGAGGCTATGCTGATTTCAAATAAATAAAAAAACAAAACTGGAACGTGCTGAATGAGGAAAAATAAATCTTCATGATAAATAAGTTTATTGCGTTCGAGTATCCATTATTAAGGAGTCCAAAATTCAAATATCGTCTGCTCGAGGCAATCACGTTTTATTGAGCATCGGCTATCAACAATAGTGGGGGTGGGTGGGATGGAGCACAGACGTGGATACGTTTATGGGGATATGTGGCAGCAGGCATGACAAAGATACGGCATACAGTAATGCCAAACCCCATTACTGGGAACGGCATTTGAAATCCTGCGTATCAATTACTCTTCTATAAATAAAATACTCGTTCACCAAACAATATTCAAACCAAACCCAAAACCATGTCTTACAACTCCGGATCCTACGAAACCATGAGCCACGGCTACAACGTCGTTGGCGACATCGTCAACGGCGGCACCACCACCTACACCCAGGGAGCCACTACCTATGCCAACAACAATGGCACCACCACCTACACCACCACCCAACAACCCATCGCCGGAACCACCCTCGTCGGTAGCGCCGTCAGAACCCCTATCGTCGGAGGAACCACTAGTAGCTACGTTGGCGCCTACGGTTTGAACAACCCTGGTGCCTATGGTACCGTGATCCCCAATGGCACCAATTACGGTGGTAATATGATCCAAGGTACCACCACCTACACCACTGGCAATGTGATCCAAGGTGCCACCACCTACAACGGCGGAAATATGATCCAGGGTGCCACCACCTACACCTCCAATGTTGCTGTGCCCTACACCACTGGTGCTGTGGGTGTGAGCAATGCCGGCTTCAGATCCAGCCAGCTCGGTGCCAACCTCGTCCAGAGAGCAGTCGCCGAGGAGATCCCCGTCGAAAGCAGAATCGAATATATTCCCTTCCAGAAGGTTCATACTGAAATCGATATGGTCGAGAGAGTCGAGAGAATCCCCATCACCAGAGAAGTCACTGAGTACGAGGAGGTCCGCAGATGGGAGAAGGTGCCCGTCGAACGTGTCATCGAGGACTACTATGCCGTCGAGTACCAGACTGAGTACATCCCCAGAGTCCACTACGACAAGGTTGTTGAGTACGTCCCCCAGGAGAGAACTTGGGAGAGAGTCCAATACCTCCCCATTGAGACGTAATATCTATTATTAATCCTTTACTCTTTCAATCAAATATAGTCAAATCATCCACTATCCCGAAACCGAACTTAGCCACTCTCATGTTGCCCATGCTGGAGTCGCTGGCTACACCAACAACAACATCAGCTACAGCAACGTCGGAAAGACCACCTACACCAACCAAGTCATCCCTGGTCAAGCCACCTACAACTACGGTGTCCTTCCCGGCACCACCAGCAATGGCGGTGTCCTCGCTGGACAGAACGTGATTAGTGGTCAAACCACCTACACCAATCAAGTCATGCCTGGCCAAACCACCTACAGCTATGGTGTCCTCCCCGGCACCACCAGCAATGGTGGTGTCCTCGCTGGACAGAACGTGATTAGCGGCCAAACCACTTACAGCAATCAAGTCATCCCAGGTCAAGCCACCTACAACTACGGTGTCCTCCCCGGCACCACCAGCAATGGTGGTGTCCTCGCTGGACAGAACGTGATTGGCGGCCAAACCACCTACACTTATGGTGGTCAAACCTCTGGACAGACCATCTCTGGCAGCCAGGCTACCTACAACTACGGTGTGATTCCCGGCCAAGCCACCAGCGGTAACACCACTTCTGGTTATGAGACTCAGTTGATCAACGCTGCTGTGAATGCCACCCAGGGCAACTCTTACAGAAACAACTGATGTGTTCATATATGAAATCTTCCCTCTAAGGATTTTTTATTATTCTTTAATTGAATATGATATGCCAATAACTCAAGGGTTTTCAGGAAATCTAACAATCAACTGAGCTGACTTGCTATTGTCAAGAAATTCTACTGTGAGTCTAACTTGACAAGAATTTCGATTAGCATTGAGTACCATAGCTAGATGAACCTTTCTTTTTAGATTCTACATAAAATAAATATCCCCATTGATATATAGCAGAAGTATCTTTTCATATAGTTCCTTAAGGATGACTCAACATATCTTATGTGAGCTGATAATCTTAGTGTCATTTCTCAGTAAAGGCACCTTTCAAACCTATTCCATTTATTTACTCTTTCAGTAATAGGTACTGGGGTTGGGGTTGGGGTTGGGGTTGGGGTTGGGGTTGGGGTTGGGGTTGGGGTTGGGGTTGGGGTTGGGGTTGGGGTTGGGGTTGGGGTTGGGGTTGGGGTTGGGGTTGGGGTTGGGGTTGGGGTTGGGGTTGGGGTTGGGGTTGGGGTTGGGGTTGGGGTTGGGGTTGGGGTTGGGGTTGGGGTTGGGGTTGGGGTTGGGGTTGGGGTTGGGGTTGGGGTTGGGGTTGGGGTTGGGGTTGGGGTTGGGGTGGGGTTGGGGTTGGGGGTTGGGGTTGGG